>CM076570.1:234241367-234494585 GCA_034641835.2 Pinus albicaulis | reverse complement strand
TTTAGTTAAACCATGTTCAAAAAGACACCACAATTAATCGTGAGCCAATGGTTCTCTCGCGCAAGCTTACTAACAGTCTCAAGAAAACGTGGTGCGCAGAGAAATACAGGTGAAACCGTAACCGTCGAAACCGTGGTGCGCAGAGATAAACACGACCTCCTCAACGAAACCGTTGCTCCGCATTGCTCACAATATAGCTATAGATATTCGTTATTCATACCACAGTCATCAGAGCGTTGCCACGATGGATTTGTCGTGATGTCCCGCTCTGCATTTTTAAACATATACTTTGAGCATTATATATTTTCTACCCATGGTTCGCCGTAGATCGAAATGTGCCATCGAATGCTTGAATTTCCATGAAACGTGTCCATTTGGTTTCTGCGCCACGTCTCCATGTAAGGCTGACCGCTACATATGCAAATTTCTCCAAACATTTGCCATAAGTTTGAAAACAGCCATCGATCCTTTAAATTCATTCGTAATGCCTTTTCTTTGTTTAGTTTATATTACTTGCTCCTCCAACGTTACAAGATTTGAAAACCGCATTACTCTCGCAGCGCTCAAAACTTGATTATAGATTATATACCTCGCACTATGGTTGGATCACCGAATGTATTTATTTGTTGTACACCATCGAGCATTTGCGCACATGCAACGTGCCATGGTTATTGTAACATACCATGCATTTCACTCTATGTTCAACCCATACACTTGGATCATTATATCCGCCATAGATATGTTTACGCCCTATTCAAAATATGTATTCATATGGTTCGTGATCGACCACTTTATATTGTTTGGAAACTACATGGCCTTGCGCCTTGGTTTCATATACAACACAACTTAGGCCGATCGAATGTGTGCCAATTCATAATGTCTTGACATGGTTTTGCTCCGCCATTTCTTCTAGCTTTGAACCCATATGATTTTGCCTTGGTTAAATTTTATTAAATCATAAATTTTGCATCCATTGTGTAGCTTTGATTTAACCATAATTTCCCCTTGTCCCCAATTTTCCAGAGTTGCCCACACAACTCAAAATGATTTTTGGTTCAGAAAAATGGCTTTTTTATAAAATTTGAACAATCTCCAAAAACAAAATGTGCTTCGCCATTACTTGACTTTGGTTTAAATGTGCAACATAAATTTTCTTCATTGAATGTGCGCTCTGTTTGGTCAATTTAGTGTGTCCTAAATTGCTGCATTTAATTGTCAATCCGGGAATCGTAAGCTGATGAAGTGCGGCGCACTATATGTGCAAGATAACCTCTTTCTTAACTTTTTGTCGTTTGTGGTTTTTCTAAGGTAAAATGGAAATTCTAAAGTGAAAAACAAGCTTGGTTATATTTATTCAAGGAAGTGATATCCCCTATAATGATTTACCAATCTCGAAACTTTAAAAGAAAATTGAAATTACAATGACAAAAGAAAGTAAAAGTGTACTGCTGAAATGAAAAGTGCTGCTAATCTAATGAATCAAAACAAGAAACTAGTGAACATGAAAACTAAACTATTCTTGCTGCCAACTGAACACAAAATAAACTACGCTTATGGAAATTCAAAATTTCAATGAAATAAATCTAAATCAGATTACATCAATTCATTTTCTGACCCTTCATCATTAGACCAGCTATGACTTGCGGAAGTAATCATAAACAACTTGTGTAACTGATATTTAATTTGCAGAAAGTAAACTAATACTAAACCATACACACATAATTCAATCCCTTGCCATCAGTCCAGCTGTGGCTTTCGGAGGCAACTGAAGATGTCATACATGATTTAATATATCTAAATTTGCAGAAAAGGAACTAATACTAAACTACACATTTCATCATGCAGCCCCTCACCATCAGTCCAGCTGTGGCTTTCGGAGGTAAATGAAGACGCTATGAGCAGCTTAATATATCTAATTTTGCAGAAAGGAAACTAATACTAAACTACACATTTCATCATGCAGCCCCTCACCATCAGTCCAGCTGTGGCTTTCGGAGGTAACCGAAGACACTATGAGTAGCTTAATATATTTAAATTTAACTACTGAATCAGAGAAACAAAACTGAAATGAACAAAGCAAGACTGAAGTTAAACAAATGCTATGAAAAGGAAACTAGCAGCAGAATAATGTCAGTCTCATATCATTAGCTAAAATACTATGAAAATGCCCTGGGCTGTCTACCTAAAACCTGCACAAGAAAACTGATCAGTGATTTAACAATCATAAAAACATGAAAGACAAGAATGCAATGGAAATTATAGAAATGTATGAACAGAAATGAAGCAACTATGAAATATGAACATGTAATGGATTATGATACAATGACTTTTAAAAGAAATGAAATGAAGTATATATACATTAATACACAGAACCTCGGCTGAGCAGGGGCCCTCTACACAGCTCTGGTACGATCCTCAACACGAATTAAATTGAAAACATAGTCTTTTCACATTAAGAAGCAGTTCATTATAGACTGGTAGTATTACGGCTCAAGGCAGCGTAATCACTACATAACAGAGTACGCACATCAACTATCAATTAACAACTCAACAGCTATGATCAACTAACAACTAACTCTACGTGCGTATGAAAACGCTCTTTATAAAAAAATAAAATGTAACTGTCTCCTGAAGTTTATGATAGCAGCCACACGTAGACCACTAAGGCCACGGATATAGGAGTATGGCCATGTTGGAAAACGGATCTATGGAAGGTGGGCGCTTGAATTCAACTCCAGAACTTTGCACAGATGTCAATTAACCTCCGCAAGCTTGGAAACGACCGTATGGATGTTTATATGCCACGAAATAGAGTCCAGCCGACATAGAACTCCATAGTTGACTTCCACGTGGATGGATTTGACCGCGGCTTTCTTTGACGAATTTACTTGAACCAATAGGACACGAACCATGTCCTTGTCATTCCTAGCCTGCCCATGTGGCTCGTTTCCTTCGGAGACACCTGTAACATCGATTTCCACAAAATAGCTGCGGAAAGTTGCAGCAGCTGCGGAAAGTGACAAGTTTCCGCAGCTGTATGAACAAAATCTAAATCAAATAGAAAACACAAAAACATAATTAAAAACCATGTTAGATACCCTTTTGTACATGATATTGACAATTTTGGAGGTTTAGGTGAGTGAAAAAGATATGGAAAAGTGTATGGAAAAGAGGCAAATTCGGGACTCAACATACCCCCACTGTGAAGGTGTTGCATGTCCTCATGCAACCAAAATTTTGATACTCTCTGTTCAATTCATGTGCCTTGATACTTCAGCCAGCACATCTAACCCCCTTCTCTTCTTCTTTGGTACTGCCATCATTCTGGGTTTCTTCATGAGGCACCTGAATTTGATATTCACAAGTGCTCTGCTCAATTTTTGGCATTTCCTTTTTAGCTTCTTATTCTTCTTTTGCCAAATACCCATATGTAACATAGTATTGTCATGGATAATCTTGTCCAGTTTGCCTTGCTCTTTGAGTGTTTCATTTTCATTTTTGATATGCCGATTCAAAAGCTCAAGCTCAAAAATCTCCTGTTTTAATGACTGAACCAAATCATCCTGTAATGTATGAGGCTGAATAGAAGAGGTACTTGGGCCTGTGGCTGCCTTCTCCAAGGATTCTATATAATCATACACCTCCTGCTGTTTGGGGTCTACTTCCGGTGTCTTTTTCATTGTGCTGTCCTCAAAATGCTGCAAGGGAGAATTATGTTCAAAATTTGGCTGAGGAGAACTTTCATCAATATTTTGCTGAGAGTAAGATGGAGTACGCTCATTGTCTGATTGGGAGTGAAAGGATTCAGGTTCACTAACTGACTGAAATGGACTATGGTCAGTTGGAGACTGTTCAGATGTCTCCTCACCCAAATCAATGAAATGAGGACCTTTAATTTGTGTTTTTCTCAGTTTTCCCTTAAGCCTGCTGCTTCTCCTCACATGCTGTGGAACACTACCCTTTTGTTCTCGTTTTCCTGTTTTTGCCTTCTTGGATAGAGATGACTGTTTTTGAAGAAAAATTAATCTTTCAGATAGAATTTGCGTATTTTAAGAAGTTTTATGGACACCAATAATTTCTTTCCTGAGGTATTATTGGTTTCTTAATTTTGATTTCCTTCTTCTTCCTTTTACCAATCTCTCTTCCCTATCATTTTTCTTCATAGTAATAGTAGAAGTATCTTGGATTTCATCTACTGTTCTTTTCCTTCTACTTCTTTTTGCTGTGCTAGCTGCGGGAATTTCCTGTGTAGGAGCAACTTGGGTTTCAACATCCATTTTCTTTCTTCTACTCCTTCTAATTGGATTACCTTCAGGAATTTCCTAAGGTTCTTCAAAGAAGTTTCTAACTAGGAATTGTTCCCATGTATCTTTTCTTTCTTTTAGCTCCTTTTCAATCAGAATTTTTATAAACCCATGATGATATAAATGAGGCTCTACATCTCCTAGGTGTTTTTGCACAGTGACAACCATTTTCTTCAAGCTATTGAATAGGAAATAAGGAAGATTGAGAGTTTGGTTTTCAAGAAAATTCATCAATAGCCTAGTATGATACATGTACATGGAGCCAAAACGGCCTTCACATGTGATAAATTTCTGAAAAATGAGTAGTAAAGTGGCCCATTCATCTTTTATTGCATGCACAGGGATTCCTCTTTTGAAAACAGTGATATCCATACCTTGATTTCGGAGGATTGTTCTCCATGCCTCGTCACTGATACTTTTGTTTTTGAACCAACGTTCTCCTTCCTGAAGAAGCTCTGTGGCTGCTGCTATTGATGCTTCATTGACTAAAAACTTGAGGTCTCCCACTTCTGCTTCCGAGCCATCAAATGATCTTGCAAACGCGTTGGTAACTTCTCTGTGGTAACCCCTGAATTTCTGAATAAAACGCAGCCATTTAGCTTTCCTCAACATCTCTTTTGCTTGCGGAAATCCCTCTATAAATTTCTGTCCTTCCGGCTCTGCCCTTAATAATTTTCCCATTTTCTTCTCTGTGCTTCACAGGCTTGCCTCTGTGAGGGTTTAAGCGGAAATGGAAAGATGGAATACACAGAGTATAGCACAATACTGTGGGGATGTTATCACAAAACAGAAATGAGCACCATAAACAGAATGGAATAAGACTGTGGGTGGATATACGGGAATGAGAGTGAGCAAAAGGAACGGAATGGAATGAAACAGAGAGTGAGAATGAGTAGAGTGGGGTTTTGTAAACACGACAGAGAAACGACAAAGAGGTTAACAAAGTATAATGCATTCGGCCGTATTTTGAATTTTTGGTGGCTGTGTCATAAATATGAACACGTTTCAATCAATGATTATGAAGTTATGCGGCTTGTAAGAGTCCTTTGTCAACTCAAATACGTATCATTATCTACGGTGGGATATTTGAACATGAGTGAGAGTCGGAATTTCAATGATGAAATCGTTTGTGAATAAATGCAAGAGGATAACATAGAGATCGTGAAGGGCGATGTATCGTCAATATAACGTCGTTTTTGCTATGGGTGAGCTCAGTTTAAAAAATTACATAAAAATGTGTTTTTCGATACGTATTTGAAATAAACTTTATTCGATACCTTTAACTTTTTGTATTTTGGCCTTCAACCGATTATATCTCATTATATTCTCGAATGTCCCATTTCGCATTTTATTTCTATAATTTATGAAAAATAACAACTAATCATATACTTTTAAAACAAAGAGAGGTAGTCATGGAAGTTGTCATGGAATCGTGAGTTACCATGGGAACAGGGTTGCCGGGTCATGGAATCGACATACGACATTTGTCAAAATAGAAATGAACAAACAAATGACTGTGTGGAAATGTCCATAAAGATTTTTACTGTATGAATGGATGAAATGAAGTGGTCGGGAAGTGAGATTAAAGTTTCATTATGAAATGAAATGAAGTGAAGTAGAGAGTGGGTGGCAGAGATGAAATGAAATGAAAGAGAAAATTTTTAGAAAATATAGAGTGTCAGGTGTCCCTGATTTTCACCCCATATTTTCTGTATAAGACTGCCAATCAATGATTGGTTTTCAGGCTTATACCATTTTTTTTTCTTTTTTTCTTTTTTTTCCCTTTTTTTTTTTTTTTTTTTTTTTTTTAACTTGATTATAGTTGTGAAGAAGAAGAACACTTCCTGCACTGCAACTAATATTTAACTCAAACAATCCTTGACAGTAAAATCCTCTTAGAGTGGCTTATGATAAACTATCAATCTATGGCCATTCACTATAAGAGGAGTTTGAAACTCATCAATGGTCTTGATTCTTACAGCTCCATCGTTAAAGATCTTGTCAATCTCATATGGCCCAAGCCAATGAGTCTGAAATTTCCCTTGAAAATCTTTAAACTTGGAGTCAAATAACAATGCCCAATCTCCTTCTTGAAACTTCTTCTCTTTGATATATTTGTCATGACACTTAGTTCTTTGATATTGAACTAGATCAGTTCTTAGAATTGCTTCTTGTCTGATCTCATCTAGCTCATTCAATTGCTCCATTCTATGCTTTTGGGCTTCTGATAAGTCCATCCCCAATTGAACTGCTATCTTGAAGGTCTTGACTTGGAACTCAATGGGGAGCAAGACTTCTTTCCCATAAACAAGTTCATAGGGAGAATGTCCTGCTGTATTCCTCCATGTAGTTCTGTAGGCCCACAAGGCTTCTGGAAGCCTTTCTGCCCAATCTCTTCTATGTAGATGAACAGTTTTGGTGATGATACTTTCAAGAACCTTGTTTGTGGACTCCACTTGACCATTTGCTTGTGGATGGTAAGGAGTAGATCTTCTGTGCTTGATTTTGTATTCTTCCATCAACTTCTCCACCAAATTTGATGTGAATTGGCTCCCCTGATCTGTTACAATTTCTCTTGGAATACCAAAGCGAGTAAAAATATCCTCATAAAGAAAATGAACAACTGAATTTTCAGTAGCAGATACTAATGCTTTAGCTTCTACCCATTTAGTAACATAATCAGTGCAAACCAATATATACTTCTTTTGCTTAGATGGTGGATTAATCGGTCCAATGAAATTTAAAGCCCATTTTTCAAAGGGTTCAATGAGTACCTGTGTTTGCAATGGCATTTCATTTGAAAGGGTAGGTTTCCCTACTCTTTGGCAGCTATCACACCTTTTGACATATTGTTTTGCATCTTTGAAGAGGGAAGGCCAATAATATCCCAAAGAAAGGATTTTATAGGTCGTCCTTTTGTCCGCAAAGTGTCCGCCGCATGGTTCATCATGACATGCCTTAAGAATATCAGGCATTTCATCTTCCCTGACACATCTTCTGATCACAAGATCTGGCCCTGCTTTAAACAATTCGTTAGAAATCCATGAATATTTTGAACTCTCCTCACAATTTTTCGTTTTCCTTGAAAATAATGAAGGTAGTTTCGAACCAAATAACAGTGCTAGAAGCAATATTCAAAGCGCTAAGCGGGGTCTTACGGTAGAGCACGAAACAAATATTCACTGTAACCAGGTTCTTACAGAGAATCTTCTTTATATTTTTTTGAATTCAGACAAGAAATCAACATCAGGTTTCTCAGCTCTGTCTATCCAAATACGGTGAATATTGAATTCTTGCAAAAGCAGTGCCATCTTGGCAGCCAATGCAGTGTTGTGTCGAGTCTCATCAAATATCTAATTTAATGGTCAAGAGGAATGCTCACAGTTGCTATGGCCTCAGAGACACCAAGTTCTTATGAACAACAGCTAAGAACTCTTTTTCAGTCACAGTATAGTTCAACTCTGTGGGAGTCAAATTTTACTGGTGTAATAAATGGCATAAGGAATTAAATCTTTTTGACCCAACACAGCTCCAAGAGCTGTATCTGAAGCATCTGTAGAAATATGGAAAGGAAGTTTCCAATTTGGTCCTCTCAAGATAGGTGCTTCAGATATTCTTGTTTTCAAAGTTTCAAAAGCGGATCGACAATCAGGATCCCATTTAAATTCACAGTCTTTTGTAAGCAACTTGAAGAGTGGAGATGCTATTTTAGTGAAGTTTTCTATAAATCTTCTATAGTAACTAGTAAATCCTAGAAAACTTCTAACATCTCTTTGACAATTTGGAATAGGCAACTTGGAGATGACTTCAACTTTTGATCTATCAACCTTAATCCCATCTCCCAAAATATGATGTCCTAAAACAATCCCTTCAGTAAACATCATAAAGCATTTTTCATGGCTTAATGAAAGGTTTGTTTCTTTACATCTTATAAGAACTTTTTCCAAATTTTCTAATGCCTCTTCAAATGAATTACCATAAACTATAAAATCATCCATATAAACCTCTACACAATCATGGATTAGATCAGAAAAAATTCCTAGTAATGCTCTTTGGAATGTTGCAGGTGCATTACATAACCCAAAAGGAAGCACTCGATAGGCAAAAGTTCCCCATGGACAAGTAAATGTGGTCTTATCTTGATCTTCAGGTGCTACCTGAATTTGATTATAGCCACTAAAACCATCCAAAAATGAAAAGTGCTTTTTACCTGCTAATGTATCTAATACCTGATCAATAAAAGGCAAAGGAAAGTGATCCTTCAAAGTTGCTTTGTTCAATTCCCTGTAATCAATGCATACCCTCCATTTACCATTCTTTTTAGGCACTATAACCAAAGGAGAAACCCATCGGCTATCTGAAATTGGATAAATGTAGTTTACATTGAGAAGTTTTTGGAGCTCTTCTTTCACTATCTCCCTAAGATTTGGATTCATCCTTCTTTGAGGTTGTCTGATTGGTCTACTGTTTTCCTCAATATAGATATGATGGATGCAAGTCTTAGGATCAATACCTTTCATGTCAGTATACTCCCATGCAAAGGCAGTAGAATGTTTTTGCAAGATTTTGGTTAGTTCTTCTTGTTGTGACTTTTCCAAATGTTTGTTGATATTCAATGTTTTTCCTGGAAAAATCTCAATAGTAGAACTACCAAACTCTTCCATAGAGTAGAGAGACATTTGTCTTGATGATAAATATTCTATGTCAGATTCCAACTGAAATTGTGTGGGGTCATATTCTGAAGATGTCTCAAAATTTTCTAATGTGTTCAGACTTTGACTATCCTCACTGATTTCAGAAATGGTAAAGACAGGTTGTATAATGTCCTCATCATCGACCCATTCATTGTCTCCTACTTCTGTGATTGCTTTTGCTGGAGGATACAAATTGAATTTCTTTGTCTAATTACCATTAGAAATGTACATATCCCCAGATCTACAACTAATGAAAGCATCAGCTGTGGCTAGCCAAGGTCTTCCTAAGATAAGTGGGTGCCCTCCTAGATTACTCTTGGGAGTCAAAATCATAAAATCTACTAGATATTCCCAAGAATCTAAGGAGACTGAAATATCTTCTAATACACCATCTGGTTTAATAATTGATCGATCTGCAAGTTGCAGTAAAGTAGGTGTAAAAGAAGGTTAGGAAGTTTTAGCTGGTCCATAGTCTGTCTACTCATAATGTTGATAGCAGCCCCTAAGTCAATCAATGTGTTTGGAATTTCTATCCCATTTATATGTGTCTTGACAATTGGACTTCCTGGATCTACATACTTCTGCATGGTAATTTTTCCCATCATAATGTCTGCAATCTTTCCTACCAGGTGGATTCTTCTTGTGTCCTTTAGCTTTCTTCCTGGTCTTTTGAAACTCAACTCCTTTATAGTTTTTGCTAGAATAGGAATTTCTCGAATGGCTTGTAGCAATGGAATCTTGATACAAACATTCTTTAATTCATCTAGAAAGTCATAGTTAGGCAACAAGATTTGTTTTTCCACCCCCTTATCAATTTGTAGTCTTTTCGGAAAAGGAGGTGTAGATGAAGATACAGGTTGCTCAACTATAGGAGTTGTGGATGTTAGCTTTTATTTTTCTTTTTGAATTTTTGAATTTTGAAGAGATTCTTCCTCAGAACCCTTATGGACTTGAAGAGAGTCCTCTTCAGAGATATCTTGCTCTTGAATGTCTATAGAAGGTTTTTCTAAAACTCTACCAGATCTGAGTTGTACATCGTTGAGAGGAACAATCATATAGGTAGGAAATTTTTGTCCTTCTACCATATAAGTAGTTTGAGGATTCTTATTGTTAGGATTTGGCAATGGCTGAGCTGGAAGTTGGTTTGTCTTTTGTTGGTATGGGAGCATGAGTTGAGGATTTGTATTTTGTTGAGAAGGTTGTTGTTGTGGAAATGGCAATGAAAGTTGTGGATTTTGGCTTGGAAATTGTGGAGCTTGTTGATTTTGAAAAGATGGATATAACATAAATCTCCTCTCGGGATAAGGACTTTTGTGATCCCTTGTACCCATGGCTGCTGACATGAATTTTGTTGTTGGGGCAGATTGTTGCCAAGGAGTCCAATTTGTGGGGTCAGTCCATCAGGGCGTGAACCCAGAGCTTGCGTGTCCCCGCCAAGGTCTCCTCACACAAAACAAGAGAGACCTCATTGAATTTGGATCTTCTTGAAAACAACATTCAGTAGATCAAGGACAACCCTTGATCCTGCATGATTTTCCGAGCAAATCATACAGTCATACACAAGTGTTTCTGCACAATTTGCATCCAAGGACATTCCCTAAAGCATGGGTCTTTCACATTTCGACAAAAAACACAAAGCATCCGTTTCCCTCGCTTTCGCTACTTGATTTCCGTGTGTATATATGTTCAGTTGTTCACGCCACATCCCCCTAAGATATCAGTTTTGAACTCATCAAGCATATTACCAATCTCTGCCCTACTTACTGATCCACTTGCAGATTTGTTAGCCCTAATAAGAGAAGGATCCCTAGGCCCTTTTCCTGTTTTAGATTTTCCTCTTGAGAGATGGACACATAGTTCTGTTATATCACGAAGTGGAAGTCGAGAAATGTCTCCTTTCCCCATCATGTTTAAAATATCTATCCATTCATCTCTAATGGATTTTAAGATGAGGGCTTGCTTTCAAGGTTTCATTATCTAAGTTGCTCATCTTTGCTCTTTTCAAGTTGTATTGAAATCTTTCAATTAAGTCTTCCAAATTTTCATCTTCTTTTTGCATCATTTTGAATACCTCATCCTTGTGATTGGTGGGCATACAATAGTCCATCTATCCAAAAATGTTTGTTTCATATCATTCCAAGTCCTGATAGATTGAGTGGCTAATCCCATGAACCATTTCAAAGCAGATCCCTTCAATGTTGAAGGAAACAGTTTGAGTTTTTGAGAATCTTCCATATAGTCATAAGTTCGGTACACTACTTCAAACTCAAACAGAAATGTTTCAGGATCCTCACTTCGTAATCCATAAAAGTTAGGAAGAACAGATGGTGAGATATTTTTCATTGTTGCATGAGTTTCCTCATCAACTATAGGGAATCCAAGCAAATTGTCCCTATTTCTACCGTTATTTCCTTCACCATTGTTATCTTCATTATCTCCTCCTCTTCTACCTCCACCTCTATTTATTACTCCCTCTGCCATGATAGTTTCTTTAGAGTCCTTATAGTCCTCTAGTTCTTCTACCAAGGAAGGATGAGAGAAAGTCTCTTTGTTTTCTAAGTGGGTTTTAGTAGGTGGTATAGGATAATCCTCTAATTCAGCTGTTCCTTGACTTCCAAAAATCTTAAGGCTAGGGGTAGATGGTGGTGAATCTGGTCTATGCCTTGAAGAAGATGGAGTTGTGAAAATCGAACTCTTGGCTTTAGCTATAAACCTTCCCCTAGAATCTCTTGCTCTATGCATGTCATTTTTTTATTCTTTTTTTTTTTTTAAAGTTGGGCTAATAATTCTCTTTCTGATCTTCCAGATCACGCTAGGTGCAAGAAGAGAGCATACTTAAGAAATTACTAAACCAATAACTCTCTTTTCTGATCCTCCATATCACACTAGGTGCAAGAGGAGAGCATACTTCAAGAAGTTATCAAGTTTTCCCTTCTTTTATGATTTTATGTTTTTTTTTAAGAAATTGGCTACCTAGTTACACTTCCCCGGCAACGGTGCCAAAATGTTTGGTCAATTTAGTGTGTCCTAAATTGCTGCATTTAATTTGTCAATCCGGGAATCGTAAGCTGATGAAGTGCGGCGCACTATATGTGCAAGATAACCTATTTCTTAACTTTTGTCGTTTTTGTTCTTTCTAAGGTGAAATGGAAATTCTAAAATGAAAACAAGTTTGGTTATATTTGTTCAAGGAAGTGATATCCCCTATAATGATTTACCAACTTGGAACTTTAAAAGCAAATTGAAAATTACAATGACAAGACTTGAAAGAAAGTAAAAGTGTACTGCTGAAATGAAAAGGTGCTGCTAATCTAATGAATCAAAACAGTAAACTAGTGAACATGAAAACCAAACTATTATTGCTGCCAACTAAACACAAAAGAAACTATGCTTAAGGAAATTCAAAATTGCAACAAAATAAATCTAAATCAGATTACATCAATTCATTTTCTGACCCTTCCTCATTAGACCAGCTATGACTTTCGGAAGTAATCATAAACAACTTGTGTAACTGATATTTAATTTGCAGAAAGTAAACTAATACTAAACCATACACTCATGATTCAATCCCTCGCCATCAGTCCAGCTATGGCTTTCGGAGGTAACTGAAGATGTCATACATGATTTAATATATCTAAATTTGCGGAAAAGAAACTAATACTAAACCACACATTTCATAATGCAGTCCCTCACCATCATTCCAGCTGTGGCTTTCGGAGGCAACTGAAGACGCTATGAGCAGCTTAATATATCTAAGTTTGCAGAAAAGAAACTAATACTAAACTACACATTTCATAATGCAGTCCCTCACCATCAGTCCAGCTGTGGCTTTCGGAGGCAACTGAAGATGCTATGAGCAGCTTAATATATCTAAATTTAACTACTAAAGCAGATAAGAAAAACTGAAATGTACAAAGCAAGACTGAAGTTAAACAAAAGCTATGAAAAGAAAACTAGCAGCAGAACAATGTTAGTTTCATGTCATTAGTCAAAATGCTATAAAAATGCCCGGGCTGTCTATCTAAAACCTGCACAAGAAAACTGATCAGTGATTAACAATCATAAAACATGAAAGACAGAAATGAAATGGAAATTATGGAAATGTATAAACAGAAATGAAATAACTACAAAGTATGAACATATGGATGGATTATGATACAATGACTTTTAAAAGAAATGAAATGAGAAATATACACTAATACACAAAACCTTAGCTGAGCAGGGGCCCTCTACACAGCCTTGGTAACGATCCTGAAACACGAATTAAGTTGAAAAACAGAGTCTTCTCACATTAAACAGCAGTTCATTACAGAATGGTAGTGTTACGGCTCAAGGGCAGCGTAATCACTACAAAGAAAACTAACAGATAACAGAGTACATTCACGAACATCAGCTATCAACTAACAACTAAATTTTTGTGCGTATGCAAACGCTCTATATATAACAATAAACTGTAGCTGTCTCCTAAAGTTCATGATGACAGAGAGCACGTAGACCACTTCGTCCACGGATATAGGAGTATGGCCGTGTTGGAAAGTGGATCTACGGAAGGTGGATGCTTGAATTCAACTCCAGAGCTCTGCATAGATGTCGATTTAACCTCCGCAGGCTTAGAAACGGCCGTATGGATGTTTATGTGCCACGAAACAGAGTCCGGCCGACATGAAACTCCATAGTTGACCTCCACGTGGACGCCTTTGACCGCGGCTTCTTTGGACGAGTTTGCTTGAACCAATAGGACACGAACCATGTCCACGTCATTCCTAGCCTGCCCATGTGGCTCGTTTCCCTTGTAGACACCTGTAGCATATAATTCCACAAAATAGCTGCGGAAAGTTTTAGCAGCTGCGGAAAGTGGCAAGATTCCGCAGTTGTATGAACAAAATCTAGATCAAATAGAAAACACAAAAACATAATTAAAAACCATGTTAGATACCCTTTGCACATGATATTGACAATTTTGGGAGGTTTAGGTGAGTGAAAAAGGTATGGAAAAGTGTATGGAAAGGATGCAAATTCGGGACTCAACAGAGACCAGTAAACATTGCGAGATGTTCCTCCTTTGGATAGTTGTTTGTTCAATGTTTCATTAGCTGTTTTCCTTATCATTGTCGAATTAAATCCAAAGTCATAAATTTTGCATTAGATCAATTCTCTATTTTCAAAAGGAAAATTGTCGTTTCATTCTTCATTTCCTAAGAGAAAATTGTTGTTTCAATCCTCATTTCTTAAAAATAGAACATTGTTTGATTGATTTTTGCATTTAGTTTCTTTTTAATCAGTCACATTAAAGGAAAATGTAAAGAAAAAAATGCATATGCATTTAGATATTGTGAGTGTTGGATAGGAATATATTAGGAAAATCTACATTTAGTTTGTGATATTTGATCTATGCTCAAAAATATGATTGTTATATCCCTTCAATAGCTAAGGTTTTCATTGAAAAACTTAATTGAAAAGATTGCTTCTCATTTAGTTTTCATTTTAGGAATTTCCCATTACATCTCGCGGTGAACCTGAAAGATAAAATTCTAAGAAATATCAACATAAAATTCACCTCAATCAACCTAAGAAAGCATTGTCACAATAACGATAAAAATCAGAAGGTCTAGGCTAGAGACGTGTTTCGACGTCGTTAAGCATAGCAGTTGTCGCTAACTTGTTTGCGATACATTCCGAGTGTGAAATCCCACTCCACGTATGTAAGTATATCTGATCTCGCCCACATACCTTCAGGTATATAAGGTGATGTTCTAGTACAAAATGTATAAGGGAGTGCTCTCACTATGCGGTTTCACATTAGACAACACTCTTACAGACTTGGGCCTCCACATACCTTCGGGTATATTTGGGAGGAAAAATTTAGGTTTCTTACCATCCATAAGTAATTGAGTCGACTTCCTTGTAACATTTGGTAAACAGAACACAACATTCAGGGATATTTCCTACCTATACTTCTTGGTTCGCCAGGAGGCATTCTACATTTCACAATTACTTGGTAATCCTTCTTGCTAGTATCACCATTTTTTTTGTTTTTTTTTTTGTATTAAAATAAATCAGTCATCTTGGAAGAAGAGCAACCCTTTCCTTGTCGTTCGCGTATAATAGTGATGAAACAACCTTTACCACCGAATGGTTGACAAGGCGACCCCATTCTACCGAATCTAATACCATCGATACCTCTGGTGCATCATCTTCATCACATCTACTAGAGTGGTCTCGAGTCATTTCTACACATCTTGGTTTTTCTACTATCGTTGAAACGAGGTCCTCATCACTACCTATGGACACTGAAATTCCAATCAGTATGACTATACATTCATAACCCGACATTTTTCAACTGGAATTTGATCTGAATTCCATTGTTATTTTACCATAACATCTAGATCCTGAAGTCGAACGACAAGCAGTTGTTCCTGTATCGATCACTCCTCAATCATCCATAGCCATTGATTCTTCCCTTCTATTTTAGAGTCAAACACCTGAAATATATCTCGTGCCTGATGGTGAAATTCTTCCACCTAGTTTGATTTCAATTGAGGAAGAACCTCAAGAAGAAATACCCTCAACTCCAACACATTTTGGGTCGGGGCTTTACCTTTACGAGTATTTTCCTCGATTAACGTACAATGCTTCAGTTTATCCTGTTTCAATCCAAGTTCCTGTAGATCCTATAGGGTATTCACTTGGTCATTCGACCATGGCTGAGTCAACATATCTAGCTCTACCATCTGTTACATTTGTTACAACATCTATTTTTGCTACTCCATCGATGTTTACCACGTCACCTGAGTCACATATTTATGGTGGTTCGTCCATCCCACCGGGTTACCAATCATTATCTGGAACCTACTCTGGCACCTCCTCAAATCCATGGACTTCACCCATGTCATCTTCTGCTACATCTCTAATGAGTACTAAACGACTTGATCCTTTATACACATCTATAGTTTAGCATCAAGCTGGTCCATCTGGGTACCTTCAATCCAGTTCAATCTCAACTGGACTCCCACCATTTGGAGATCAATATATTCCATATTATTATACTCCTCATGTTGGGGGGAAACCTATGGTCACCCATTTTGATAGTACTCCTTCGTTTTATGGTCACCAAAATGTTGGAATGACTATTTGTCAGTGGCAGCCTATCCTTCCCGTTGAACCACAAATGGTTATGCATTAATACCAACTGGTTAAACCTATTGTGTGTACATCTACCCCTCCTGTTAATACTTCATTACCCCATTTATAGGATTAGTTTGTTGTACCTCAACCATCTAAGGCGGGTCCTTCAACCCATTACCCTCAAGTCTTGGGCCTCGAGACTCCACCTCCTTCGACTGGTTTACAACAACCACCTGTATTTGGAATCTTACAACCACAGGCTCGATTACCCTTTTACAGGATTTCACAAGCTCCTACTGGTCTTACCTATTCACAACTAGGTCCAATCTATTCTAGTTTGGGCTATAACCTTGGTAGGAGATCACCTTGGCAGCCACAACCTCAAATTCCACAACAACAATTCCAACAACAACCAGCTTATCTAGGACTCGGTCAACAAATAACTCAAGCGTTTGGTCAACAAAATAACCCCTAGATGGGTTACTAGCAGCAAATGCCTTCTGCCGGTGCATAAAGGCCTGTTTCCCAAGAAATCCCATCCTATCCGGGTTATGCTTAACCTGAATTGAATCAACAATTTCCCTTTGTTGTAACATTAGAATTACCTGATTTAAACCAGCTTACCAATGATCCCAACAACTATTCTCCTTGGTGACCAGTGATTCCACACAAATTACCCTCCCACATTCATAAATTCAATGGAAACCTAGAGAATACTGGTCAATTCATGTTATGACTTATCATTTGTGGTGCTCATCAAACTTAAATGATGACTCTGTTAGATTACATATTTTCTAGAGTAAGCTTACTGGTCTGACTGCAAAGTGGTATATTGAATTATTACGAGCTTCATTTAATAACTTCATTTCCTTATCCACTACCTTTTTAACCCACTTCCACCTACCGATACGATTTGAAATGGGAACGGAACTATTGACCAACTTTAAACAGAAAACTTCTACTCACATTTCTGATCATATTCATGCATAGTGTCGTCGCCCTCGAATGGTCAAAACATTTGTTCCTGATCAGCTCTTGGCTGAGTGGTTTATTAACTCCTTGCTACCATATATCATCAAGGATGTATCTAAAGGTGACGTCGTCACTAAAGAGAAAGTTATTTCCCATGCCGAGTACTTAGATTTGATTTATACTCAGTTTGGCAAGCTCTATGGGAAAATTCCAAATGCGTCGTGATCAAATTTTATTGTTCCTCCTCCATCTAGTAAGGACTCTCATGTTGGCAATGGTATGATTGGTTCTGCAAACACTCACACCTCTACTACATCTTATCCTACACATTATTCTGAAATACATGGCATGTCATATGACAAAGGAAAAAGTGACAAGCAACCCATAAGCAAGAAAAAGGGGAAAGAAAAGAAAAAGAAAAATTCACCCCAGTAGGAACGATCATCTGATCAACAATCTGGAAATTCTTAGAAACCTTGTTACCCTTGCTTGATATGTAATGAGGAGAACTTTACAAGAGACTGTCCTCACCACTCTGAAGTCTCAATGCTTCTTAAGACTTCACCTGCATTTGTTGTGTTGACAGAAAATTTTCCGAATCCAGACACAAACATGGTTGATATGGATCCTGCTTCTAGTTCCCAAGTGCTTATGCTATCTCTCACAAAGCCAAAAATTATGTTTTGGTGTCTACGTGAAACAAATATTACAGTAGTCAGGCTACTGATCAGCCTAATACCTTGACCATGAATCCATCCACTGAATCAATTCCACCACCTGCTATTCCATAGTTAACAATAAAGCCACCAAAGGGAGTTGTCCACAAATCGACATTCAATCATCGAGCTCGCACAACTCAAAATTACAATATAGTTGAATATCTTGTTCAGTCACATTTAGCTATGTCGACGCTTGAGGTACTTAAAAATTATCCCTCCCAAAAGCAAGCTATGTTGTCGGCAATTGCTAGAATCGACCTGACAGATTATAATATTGTAGTCTTTAATCACACGAGCTATGTGCCACAATTAGCTGTCGAATCAACATTTTCAATCCAAGTAAATGTTCTAAATCACCTCGTTCATCGCACTATTATTGATGAGGGAGCATATACTTGTATTATGTCTATCAATTGTTGGAAGTCACTTGGCTCACCTCAATTACCTCAATCACCTACGACGTTGAAAGATTTTGACAGTCGTACATATAAGCCTTGTGGTATTATCAATAACCTGCATGTCAAAATAGGGGGAAAATTTGTAGCTGTTGAATTTGAGCTTGTTGATGGACCCCTTGACTTCAACATATTACTTGGAAGGCCGTGGGTTTACATAATGACATTTCTACTTACTTTTGAATGATTGCCTTCCCTCATAAAGGTGCTATCATAGTCATTAATCAACTCTCCTTCACTGCCTCTAATTCCCAGGTATCTGGAAGCATTCTGTTAGTTCACGCACCCCACCTAGCACTTCAAAACATTGTTGTTGGTCTCTTTAAGGATTCTTCCCTAATGCGCACCTTTTCATTACCGCTGCCCGCAACATCGGCAGAAATTGCAAATATAGAGACATGCTACATGATATATTCCACTTCATCTAACTTAAGGAATATTAACAATAATTCTGAAGTAGATACGATGGGTGAATTTCTGCCACCAAGCCCAATTGAGCTCGTATAGCAATCAATTTTCTTGTCTTGGGGGGCACATCTTGATCCATCATCGCCAATCATTTGGGTCGATCGTTCATTAGATTTTGGTACCCCTTCTGATCATTTTTCACCCACATTCTTGACTGATGGGAGCACTATGGAAGCCATGATGCTAGAAGGAGAACCATGGGATGATTATCATCATCATTCCCATCTTCCATATTACAACGAAGATAATCTTATTGAACTATATCACCCTACAATATATGATTTATTTTTTAATTATGTTCCAATTAATGCCATCGAATCTGAGCAAAACCTATCAAATATTGAAGAAACGATTCCTATCGATATTTCTACCAAACCTAGCATTGTATAAAACATTCATGTTAGCGTGTCTTGTTCTGCATTCGAACTCGACACATATCGCTCTATTTTTCATGAATTCTGAGATGTATTTGCTTAGTATTATGAGGAAATTCCAGGCATAGATTCTATTATTGTTGAAAACACAATTAAAATCTACCTTGATTTCAAACCGGTACGTCAACGCCTTCGTCCTGTTCATTCGAAGAAGGTTGCTGCCATTAAAGCAGAAGTTGAAATTTTTTTGTGTGCTGGTTTCATTTACCCTATTCCACTTACTGATTGAGTTTCCAACATTGTTCCTGTCATGAAGAAACAAGGGACAATCAAAGTGTGCATTGATTATTAGGATGTCGATCTTGCTTGTCCAAATGACAATTATCCTACTCCCTTTATCGACCAAATTATTGACGAATGTGCCGGATGTGAAATTTTTTCGTTCATGGATGGATTCTCCGATTACAATCAAATCAATATTTTCCTAGAGGACCAATAAAAGACAACATTCATCTATCCCTGGGGAACATTAATTTATCATAAACTCCCATTTGGTTTAAAGAATGATGGAGAAAAATTTCAGAGAGCAATGGCTTATGATTTCCATGATATTAAGCACATTGTTCAACCTTATCTAGATGATTTACCTTTGCGTTCACGAAAACAGACTGATCACCCGATGCATATAAGAGTTATATTTATACGTTGTCGAAGCTACAAGATACACCTCAATCCACACAAATGTGTGTTTTTTGTTGGTTCTGTTCGTTTTCTTGGATTCTTCATCTCAAAATATGGAATTCGAATTGACTCACTAAAGGTCCAGGCCATTCTCGATTTGTCTATGCCATAAAACTTACTTCAGTTACAGAGAATTAAAGTAAAGGATAACTTTCTAAGGAGGTTCATACCCAACTACGCCAAAATGGCTAAAGGATTTACTCGTCTCTTGAAAAATGGGATTCCCTTAGATTGGGATAAGGTTGCGCAAGATTCTTTTGATGCTCTTAAATATACCCTAATCTGGGCGTCAATAATGTATCCCCCTAATTATCAGAGTCATTATGTCCTGTATCTAGCCACTGCAGATACAACCATTGCTATGGTTTTAGTCTAAGAAGACAATGGGATAGAACATATGATATATTATTTGAGTCATAATTTCAATGATACATAATCTAGGTACTCATAAGTCAAAAATCACACCTTGGCAACCGTCCAAGTTGTCCAAATATTTCGCCATTATATCCTAATCCAGAAGACCATTGCAACCCTATGACATCCATTCTATCATGTCAATTTTTGGGGGGAAAATATTCAAAATGGATCGTCATTTTGCAGGAATTTGATTTGCAATTCATCAAATCCAAGTCAAAGAAGTCTTTTGTTCTTACTGAGCTTCTCTGCGACCTTCCCTTTGATAGTACTGAGTCTACATCGGAACCATCAATTCCAGATGAGTTTCTGTTTCTGATTGGGTCATATGACCCTTAGTATGAGGATTTTATCATTTATCTCCAAACCCAAAATTTTCGGCCCAGTACCTCTTGCTCACAACAACGACATATTCGATACCAAGCCAAATATTATCTGATCGTCAGTGATACAATTTATCATTGTGGTGTCGATATGATTTCAAGAAGGTGCCTCACTCATTAGGAGGCCAAGAGTCCTGAATTATTGTCATGCTAATGCTTGTGGTGGACATTTTTCTAGTTATGCTACCGTGCAAAAGATTCTCTGTGCTGGTTAATTCTAGCCAACCATGTTCTGCGACTGCTTTCTTGCGATCAGAATTTTTCATGCGTGCTAGAAATTTGATCGTAAAATATGCATGCCACCAACACCAATGCATTGTGTCATCGTTGTGGGACCATTTGAAAAATGGGGCATTGACTTCATGACCTGCAACACTCATTTGGTCAGGGGGCATGGTTATATTATTGTCACACTCAACTACTTTACCAAGTGGGCCAAAGTGATGCCTACATTCAATAACATAGGTGAAACAACTGCATTGTTATTTCTCAATCATGTAATTTCTCGGTTTGGTATACCACAAGCTATAGTTACAGATCATGGTAATAATTTTCACAATAACATGATGAATGAGATGACTGCCAAATTAGGACTGTCTCATGATAGTTCTACCACTTATTATCCACAATATAATGGAAAATTTGAAGCTATTAACAAGATCCTTATGCGAATTCTTCAACGAATGATAGGGGTTCATAAATGAAGTTGACATTCAATCTTGTACTCAGCTTTATAGGCATATCGAACCTTGGTGAGAAATGTGGCTAGATTTACTCCATTTCAGTTGGTGTATGGTCTACAAGCTATCTTACCAATCCAATGTGAAATGTCGTAATTAAAACTCACTATTGACTTGTTAACTAACACCTCTAATGAAGAAGCGTGTCTTTTAAACCTCATCCATCTAGATGAAACGCATTGTGAAGCTGCATTGGCTAACGAAGCGCATAAGAGACGAATCAAGCCGCAATATGACTACAATGCCAAGCCTCGCATCTTCTCAAAGGGAGACCTGGTCTTTATTTATGATCAGGAAGTTGTTTTGATAGGAACATGAAAATTTGAGCCACTATGGCATGACCCCTACATTGTTAAAAAAGTTCTGGCTAAGGGCGCCTACACGTTAGTTGACTATGATGGTATTCCATTGGAGCAGCCTCGAAATGGGTTGTATCTTGAAATCTACTATTCTTAATTGAGCGTAGAAAATTTTTGTATCATATTCTATATATAATTTGATTTTCATTCGTTGTCTTATTTTTTTTTCATAGTTTTCTAGAATTTAGTAATCCACTTTACATTTCATCGCAGATGTTTGAATCTTTGGAACCATTCATTGGGTACGTTGATGGTCCTAGTTGTAGTACACAGAACCTATCTTTTGCAGCATGGGCCATTTTTTCTCTAGGTGGCAATTTAGTGAGTTTTCAAGGGATTTTTATCGGCCGATCCATGAAAAATATCGTTGAGTATAGCGCGTTGATCGAACTTCTCTCTGATGCCATTTCACTTGGCATTAACCACATCATTATTAGGTTAGACTCACAACTTGTCATAATACAACTTACTAGCATCTATATCATTTGAAATCCAACAATTCATCATATGTTCCTTAGAGTTTTACTTTTGGAAATACATTTTGATTACATTCAATATCAACACATTTCCAGAAATTTGAACACATTAATTGATTCTTTAGATAATTATGTTTTAAACATACATTTTCAACACATGTAAAGATACATTTTCGATTCACATCATACAATTGAAAAGGATTACACATTAATCATAGGACAAATTTAAAAGCAAATAGATAGATAGTTTAAGTTTTTACAAAAATTTTGCCATAGACACATTGGTCATCTGACCTCAAAATGTATACAAAAATGTCAAAATTAAAACTAGTGATGCTCATGATAAGAAACAATGACTCTAGCTATCCTGCATAATAGCCTCATCCAGCAGCTAGGAACACCAATAGTATGGCAATGCAGCCTCATAGGTAACTCCTCGATCTAGACATCTGGTATCCCAAGAGTCAATCCCTCAACATGTTGTTGTAACTCAACAAGAGTCTCAGTCAAATCTAAATCCTGAAGGACTTATCTCCCGATATTCCTCTCTACTGGTTCATCTGTTGCCTGCTCTGGTCGACCCACTGGTCGAATGCGACCCACATCTGTGTAAATAAAAACTTTAGTTTAGTTTTGGAAAACATCAAAAATAGAAAAACATGTAGAAGCCTTAAAATAAAAAACATGGTCAAAACTTTTTTACCTATTTCACCCCATTGAGCGCCATCTCGTAAAATCAAATATGGATCTCCACAGAAATATACACCTGCATATAGATACTCCTCTATGGTGATATTATCTCATCGGAGCCAAGAAAATAATGCAATATAAAATATGATAGTTGATTGACCGGCATGCCTAGCCATCAATTTGACCCATCTCTGCATTCGAGGATCTCTAGGACCATAAATGATCAGTGTCACATGCTATGGCTGCATCAATGGAACTCTCTCTAAAATAAAGGAAATCAAGATCGAACCATAACTAAAAAAATTTGTGCTGCTACCCTTTCCTTTAGTCAGTTGTTCTTTCATATGAAAGAGTACTGCTTCAGCGCAGTTGAACACTGTTGGTGCGATACACTCAAGAGAATATTGCATATATGATCATTTTGCAACATGTAGTGTCACATAGCTAGAAAGTTTTGCAATAGAAAAAAGGATAGTTGTCATAGGAAAATCACGCACATCACTAATGTTTATCTTTCCATCTTTGCTAGGTTCAATACCTGACCGACAATGCTGGCATATCTAGTCCTTCACTATCTTGCCTCCACGAGAAGATCCTGCGAGGGAAACAATAGAACCATGTCTCAATAATCCAGTCAGAAAGTAAACATCCTCAAACAATATTGGGAGCACTTTGTCCCCAATATGAAATTCCTGAGATGTCGGATCCCATGAACGAACTAGGAACTCTAGTAGTTCAATATGCCGTCTCATCCCTAATAATCTGAAATACTTAAGTAACCCACAATCCTTGAGGGCTCTTACAGTGACAGGATCATGTAGGGAAATCATGTCTTTTTCGTCATGTTCTGTTTCTCGCCATGTAATGGCATTTTGATACGATAAATACTTGAAAGAAAACAAAAAGTTTCATTAGGATCTATTTCATGCAAAAAAAAAGGGAATTTTTGAACAGACAACAAGAAACAAATTTTTAAAATGTGCCCATCGCACCCCTGGTCCATAGACAGAGTGTTGCATAGCATCTGAGCATCAATTTCAATGGTCTGCAATGCACTTTTCGACATGGAAGGGTATGTTTCCCTCAGAATGCAATATATTTACCCTAGGTGGCTCAAAAACCTAAAAATTCAACATGAAAAAAATACACTAAAAGGAAGAGAAGGTTCAAATCTACAACTTGGATCAAACGGGGCGAGAAATTGTCCACTGAAACTATCACAATTGACTGCTAAAATTCGAGGGAAAAATAGGTTCATAGCTCGTAAATTTCAAATGGTAACTATGGAATGGTAAAATGAAATGGTAAAAACTTATTTTTATTAGTCATTTTTATTATTTTAATCATATTTAATGACATGACTATAGTTTTTTGTTCATTTTTACTATGAAACGTGTATTTTTAATCTTTTTGATGGTTCTTTGAACAGGTTTACAGCTGATATAGTGAATTTTAAGCGCAGCATTATCCAAAAATGATTTGAGCAGAGAGCATACTTTTATATTTTTTTCGACCTCTGTTAAACATCGAAAAAGGAACCCCCAGAGAGTCTTATTTTAGCTCTTTTCATTCTCCATTAATGTGAAAATAATGTCTAGAACTTGTCCTTTCGAGCTCGTAAAAGGAAATGAAACGACATCTACTAAATATAAGTTTAACCTTTCTCCGGACTCAGATAGATTATTTATGAAAAAGGAACACCTTAGTCAAACATGGCTAAGAGGTTTTCTCAGGTATCATTTTACACTTTTTTGGACCTAAGAGACAAATTTATCAAAAAGGACTCATGGAGTTTTATTTTCGTCCCTTTTTCAAACTCCCTAAACTTGAAAAAGGACAGAGTTTTCACTATTTTTAGACTCATTAAGAAATCAAATAGAGACGAACTTGTCTGTTCTTGACAAGATCGAGTTTCACTATCGCTAGACTCGTTAAATCATCAAATAGCGATGGATTCAACCGAAGGGTCGAATTATAGATCAAGCATATGTTACCCTCCTCAAGCTTGTTAAAAAATAAATATGTACTAGTCAACAATGACTGGGGGAAATTTTGGAAAAGGAACAAAACACTTTATGGTACCAAGTTGCTCTTGAACATGACACTTTCACTTCATCTCTGTGGCTTTGGGTTGGGTAAGTTGTTTGATGGTCTATCATACCTATGGTATATCATACCAACCATCACTTTGGTTTTGGGTCAATGCTGCCAATCCATTCAGTGTCACTGATATGTTCAAGAGAATTAATCCAGTAATTCCTCATCTTCTACAATACTCATAAACCTTCATTTTCATGACCGCCATCCCTGAAAATTTCTTGATCAAGTCACATTTTTTCTCCAAAATCATTAGTCCCATTTCATTTCGTATTTGCGACGAGTCGATTCCTCTCAACATCAACTCATTATCTAGGAATTTTTCTTAGAAACATATTTCCAATGCCTTTGAATTTGCTTACATCAATGACATGTTTCATGCTTCCAACGATAGGTTGACATCACATTCCTGCGACCGAAATATTGTGTTTGTCGTTCGACATAAAATCATCTATTCACACCTTGACAATTGTATTGCAGTACCTTGAGAACCATTAACATCAACGGTGGTTTCTCTCGCATTTTTTAATGACTTACATCATTGGCTGGTAATCAGATGATGTCTTCCCATGTTCAACTTCAGATCACATATTCACATAGTTAGACTTGTACTTGAATGATCGAGTGAACGATATAGAAGACCTCGGATCTAGTTTCATCCATCCGGGCTATGATTTCAGGAATTGTACTATAACATCCGTATGATGGCTTTACAATACATAGCCATCTTATCATGGGTCTATATTTGTAGGCATGCCTATATCTGTAGATGAATTTCTGATCTATGTACATGTTATGGTAGTTTATGTGCTGAGTATGGGTGTGCCTCCCTAAAAAATTCATGCCCAAAATGTACAATATATCATGATGTAATGTATTGAAAACTGATGGAGGTAATCGTCCACTTCAGATCCTACTCATCACATCGTAAATAATCTCATCCAAATATTATTATTATTTTGACTTCATGCTTTAGGGGGCAACTGTTACAAGTCAATTTGGGCATCATCCCCAAGACCAGTATGAAT
This sequence comes from Pinus albicaulis, assembly GCA_034641835.2. Lineage (NCBI taxonomy): Eukaryota > Viridiplantae > Streptophyta > Pinopsida > Pinales > Pinaceae > Pinus > Pinus albicaulis. Next base: position 234,468,546 of record CM076570.1, on the reverse strand, counting down.
AGGGTATATCATCCCCTAATTAAATACTAAATGGGTCTATCGTCCCATAATTCAATTGCTACATGCCCTAGAGAAGTCATTCCATTGATGGATTGAATTCATGAGAATTCCAATATTTGAAGTATAGTTAAAATGACCCATTGACTCATCAATGCTCCTCTAAATGGGCCTAATTGTATTGCAAAGAACTTACCCCCATGTAAGGGTGCTCTGCAAAGCAATTCCCGAGACTTAAGGGTGTGTTGGTCTCTTGGGAGCGAAATCATCGTTGTTCCAGTAATCTCCACATGTCCAGTGCCTTCTAGAAGAGTTCCTAGGTGTCATAATTTGAATACATGTGTTCATCCATCACCATTGAACCTAGAAACATGTATCATCTATTATTATAAATCCATTCAATAACCATTTATTGAGAAACTACCTACAATTTCCCTATAAATTGAGCACTCATCTAAGTGCAAAGGGGGAAGAAATTTCTGTAGTGTTATGTTGTTGAATTCTCAATTCTTGGAGAGCTGAAGTACTATGATGTTGTTGGATTTATGCTTGGTGTGGTGAGGATGGGATAAAGTTGGGGGATCTTGAAAATGAACTGATCAACTGGTTGTAATCTATTCCTCCTAATACTGCAATAAATATATTTGTTGTTTCTCTCATATATGTGATTATCGTTTGTGAATTTATTCTCAATATGTGCATGTATTCTCAAATTTAGTCAGTTCAATCTGGTTATGATAGAAAATTATTGTATATTTGTATCATCGTTTGTTGTCTTCTGGTTTTGATTGCCGGTATTGATCTGGCGAGTTCAGTTGGATAGAGAGCGACAAAAGTGACGAAACAAGAAGAACAAGAGCGAAGGATCACAAGTAAGTATCTTAATCTTCTGTTTATCTATTTATATTAGAGAGAAAAGCATTTACCTTTCCTCTGTTTTTTTGAGTGAAGAAACACCACACTCAGGGAAGAGTAGTTTATTCGTAGATTACAATTCCTCATAACAAGTGGGGTATAAATTTCATTGGGCCGATTGATCCACCATTTGGAGAAAATAAATACATCGTAGTATGAACTGATTATTTGACAAAGTGGGTTGAGACAAAGACTGTCAAGGAAACAACAAAAGAAAAATTGGTTTAGTTCTTAAGGGGAACTATTTTCTACAAATTTTGGTATCCAAGGGAGCTAGTCACAGATCAAGGAGCTCAGTTCACATCATATTTTATTGATAATATCCTAAGGCAGCATAATATCAAGCAAAAAACATATACTTCCTATCACCCTCAATAAAATAGGAAAGTAGAGGTTACCAATAGAGCACTGGAAATCATCCTCACAAAGGTGGTGAGAAGCATGACGAAATATCAGGCAGGAAGATTAGTGGAGGAAACTTGGGCCTATAATACCACCTAGAAGACAACTACTGGGTTCAGGCCATATGATGTGGTTTATGGGAAGAAAGATTTGATTTCCACTAAATTTGAATATAATACTCTCATAATGGAAGCCCAATTGGATTTAGATGTCACAAGAGCACATAAATAAAGTTTGGTTCAACTGAATGGATTCGATAAATTTAGAATGTAATCCTTCCTCCACACTAAATTTATACAATTTTCGATGAAGGTTTGGCATGATAGGAACATTAAGGAGAAAATATTTCAGGAAAGGGATTGAGATTTTCTATATGATTCCAGGTTGAAGGACTTTAAAAGAAAAATAATGACAAGGTAGTTAGGCCCAACCTGATAGAGAAATGCCATGACAATGGAGTTTTTCATATCAGAACCAATTATGAGGAGGGGGTCCCTCTACTTGTCGATGTCTATATGCTAAAAGTATATAAGAGGCATATGTCTAAGGAAAATTTCATCAGTACAATCAATAGGGAAGTAAATGTAATTTAGAGCCTCATATCTTCTAGTCCACAACCCTCCTAGAGAAAAATAAAAATAAAAATAAAATAAAGAGGCCTAGGTGAGAACCTCCATGAGGCATCCAAGGCCAACTCCAGGATTGAAAACCTCTTTGAGGCAGTCCTGGAGCAAAACAAAATGGAAAATACTTTAGTGAAAACCTCTATGAGGAACCTAGGAAAGGATTATGGGTTGAAAACCTCTTCTGAGGCAACACAATGGTCTTGAAAACAAAATTAAAAAAAAAATGGATAAAAAAAATAAAAAACAAGGACAAGAATGTGAGATGACACCATGACTTCTAACCTTCTTTTTCTATCTTGCAGGGTTATGAACAGTGGCATGTCATGGTCACAAGGAAAAGGAATTATTCGATTTATTTTCAATCCTCTATACATTCACTCTCTATCCAACACCATCACTCACATATTCATCACTCTCCACCATCTTGTGAACTCAAAAATAAAATTTCACACCCTTGATGTGGTGCTACAGGAAGGACATGTATTGCTACAAGAAGTTCCTCTGGTGCTACAAGAAGGTATTGGAAATATATAGGAGGGAGGATCGAGGAAAAGTGTAGTCACCAAGGTTCAATGGTATCAAAATTTTCATGGAGAGGGTCTTACCACCATTCCCTATAACCCTCTCATCACTCCTCCATCTCACTCACTGTGATTCTTCACTCAAACACTTCACTCTGTCACATTTGTAAAAAAACAATTCCGCAGAAACACAGAGTTCCTTCACATCGTTTTCCAAGGCCACACAACTTCCTCATCATCCTAACACTATCTTAAGTCCTTTCCACACTCTCCCTCATCACCCCATGCATATTTAAGGTCCAAAAAGTGCAAAGAAGAGGCTGCTAAAGGAAGAGAAACTCCTCTTGTTGCAAACCTATGTAAACACCAAAAAATTTCTATAATTGTTTTTGATAATCCAAGGGCACAAGGAAGAATTGTGAGCTGAATCTGAAGAAATAAATGGCACTCCAAGAAGTATTCTCCACCATAAACATATACTTGAAGCCTCAACAAGACACTTGAACATACAACAAAAATATATAGTTGAGCACATAAAAAAGAATGGAGACACACAAGAGAAACTTAGATAGTAAAACAAACTCTGTTGACTCCACTCTAATGGTCCAGATCTTGCATGCACGGCCCTGCAACAATTCAAAATGTGGTAAGGCTCATTTATGTCACTCTCTCACCCTCTTCTGATGCATAATTGACTAAATGAATGAATTTCAAGAGGGTAAGCTTTAATAAGTTGATGGTGGCTAGTTAACTTGGCCACCCTCGACCAGTTGAACTAAAGGTGATTGGTAGAGTCCTCATGCAATGTGGAGCTATCACATCAGATGAAGTGGGATCAATAGGAGTTGGTGTTTATTACGAGGAAGAAGAAAATGATCACTTTAAATGGGACCAACAGTCCAAATGAAGAAACCTTGTGGGAAGGACATACCAAAACGACACTCCAAGCCAACTCAAAATAGCATATAATGTACTGGAGCATGCTTCCCTTTGAATATTTTCTCATTCTAAGAACAATTAGAGAGAGGAAAAGTTTGTAAGACACCAAGGATCTCTGAACCTTGACCGGTTATTGATATACGACAATGCTACATGTTGTACTATGATTGCTACAAGAAGGATGAGGAGTGCTACAAGAAGTTTGAGGAGTTATATGAAAGCAAAAAAGGGTCCATTTGTGTCAAAAAATTTCCATTATTCATCTAGGAGCATAAATCTAGGAAACAATTTTCCACCACCCTCCTATCTCCATCATAATTTCAGAGAATTTCTCCTAAAATTTCTATAGTCAAAAGTCATCAAAATTTTGAAATTGAGAAGTTATGTGTGAAGAAAGTAGGGGTTCGAGCATATAATTGGAGTGATAAGAGCTTTGCGACCCTTTGTTACCACTAAATTGAACACTAAGGCCATAAAATTCACCTTTACCTCACTTAGTCAAGAACAAAAATAAGAGATGAGGGGTGAGTTTAACATGAGAGAACCTTTAGACACCAAAAGAATTCATTTTCACCCTCCTATAGTAGATATCTTTAGGAGGCATCAATGGATAGGCACCTTCAAATTTATAAAGGGATATGATGATTACATTTATTTTGAGTTTACAATGGCCTTACATTCAAAATCAAAAGTATATGCCACCATTGTGGAAAGGGGGCTACCCATAAAAATAATTCCTGCAACGATCAACAAAGAAACCACATTGCCTCTAGGAAGAATTTATTTAGAGAGAAGGAGAGACCTATGGAAGATAAGAATGGGGTTAGGAGAGAAATATTGCCTTATCCATTGGATGAGGTAGCTTATCACATTCTAAGATGCATATCCTTCGAGGGCAGATTGAGTGTAGTGTATGGCTAACACTTTAGACTATTGCATGAGCTTAGATTCAAGGCATATTTGGCTCTTAAATAGAGATTAAATGCACCATACTTCCTCCTTCAGTCCATCAGGGACATGAGCCAAAACGTAAGAGAGGGGAAGCATCAACACTTATCCCACCATGGCCTTATCAAACTGTTAGTGGAGGATGTTCTAAAAAAGTTAATAATTCTTGTCCCATGGTCCAAGTTCATATACATGGATAGAGAGACATTGATAGGAACCCAAAGAATTACTCCTGGGGAAACCCCTGCATCTAGAATTGGGGGTAAGGATAATAGAACAAAGGAAGAAGAGACATAGAGGACACAAAAACAAAGGAATAAAATGTAGCGGAGGCATAGGAAAAAGGAGGATATGATGAGGAAGAAAAGGAAGAAAAATTACAAGAGGATGCCTTAAGTCCTAAACAGAACACTAAACCAAAGAAAACTGAGATATCACCTCAGAAAACTAGTTTGTCACTAGGAAACACTAGTGATGAGGTAGATGCCTCTTTAGCTACCTTGGGCACTCCTGTGAAATCTAAGAAGAAAATACCAAGTAAAACCCCTCTTTCATTTAATACAAGGAAGAGAAATAGAGTGAAACAAAGAAGACCCCGGATTCCCACAAAATTTCCAATTATAATTGAGGAGTCCCCAAGTAAGAAAGAGGAGGTGGGTCCATATGAGGGAAAAAATGAGAAGGTCACCTCTCCAAAGCCAAAATATAATACTCCCATAGCCTATGTAAGGAGTTCCACTACTAGATCATCACCCTTCAAGAAACCATAAGCACCCACAGACCTGCAAAAACAATAAAAGGGAGTGCTACAGGAAGAACATAGCATGCTACAGGAAAAAAAATCATTCCACATGAAGGACAGGGGATGCCACAGGAAAAGAAAAATACACAAAAATAGGAACATAATGCACAAATTGAGGGGCATGGTGCACAAATAGAAGAACAAGATGTGAAAGAGGGGGTAAAAATTGAACAAAAACAATTACAAGAGACAAAAGCCTCCCCAAATACCTTTGAAAAACACATCACAGAGTTTCAAGAGCATACCCCACAACCTAGTTTGGAATATTATTACAATTTTATTGAGGGAGGGAGACTGATCCATGAGATATTCACAGTTCCCCTCCTATATGAGCTATAGATAGAAAGAGGGAGAACCCACATATGGTTGTGGATCCCCAATTCAAAGAATGTTGGAGATGTGGGGTTGATGGAATAAAGGCTCATTGAAATGGAAAAAGAGCTAGCTAATGTAAGGCTCAGATAATCTGTCATGAAAGAGAAAGTAGTGCAAACAAAGAACATGAGGCTGTAGGAAAAGATATAGGAAAAAGACACCCAGCTTTCCACTATGGTTAACCTTTACATCAAGTCTATCCAGTATATAAAACATTCGAATACCTATGCAGTTTATCTTAAGGATAAATCGTTACAATTCCAAATCAGGACCTTAGCTCAACATGACTACCTACCCTTTTAGAACTATAGAAATTTCATTGAATTCTTCAAATAATATATCCTAAAAGAGAGGAATAGAATGGCTAAATTCTATATGCATAACCTCATATTAACATATAAGAACAATTGGGAACCTGATTCTAGGTTGGGTGATATGAAATAAATGGCCTTAGCATCTTGGATAATACATGAAGAAGCAAGAGAAGTAGAGGCTAAAAGAGTAATGGCAAGAGAAGAGAGAGAACCTCTATAAATCAGAGCAGAACTAATGAGCCCCAAGGGGATAATTATTAACCATCAATTAATCTTAAATGATGTTGTGTTAGAACCTATATACCTTGAAACACAAGAGCAGGCCATCTCACAGTTTGATGATACATCCAAGTTTCTTGGAGAACAGAGTTTGCAGACATGCCAAAGGAGATGGAATACCTTACCACTTAGCCTACAACAGAAGGAATACCACTCTCCTAAGAGAATGAAGAATGCATTGGAGAGGTCACCCTTCTATAAAAGAGTTATGCAAAGAATGAGGATATGATGGATAGGATTGAAGCTCGACCCACCTTTGTTGTTGGTGTTTCATGAAGGGAGATATCATACATAAGAACAAAAGGAGTGGTTTGAGGGAGAAAATAATGTAGGATTCCACCCACTAGAAGGCACTCCCTTTGAGCTACCTTGGGATGTTGGGGAGGCCATCAAGGCTTTGAAAGAGATCAACAAGGAGAACTGAATCACTAAGAGGATGAATAACCATTTTAGTAGGGGGGTGATGATGAGGTTCATAGATAAGTACATTTTAAGAGGTTACAATTCCATTTTTCATATTATTAAGTTACCTCCCTCTCAAATTTATTTACATTTTTGTCATATTATACTTAGTGAGAAGGGTGAAAGAGGTTTTCATGTCATGTTGCCTAATCTGATTTAATTGCAGGAAATGAAGCCATTTTTGAGATAGTTTACCCCTAAGAGATTGGATTATACAAAAAGGAGAGATTGTAGAAGGGTTTTTCCCCTCCTTAACTCCCTTAAACAACCAATATCACACCAATATCTCTCCTATCATCTCGAATAAAAAGGAAACCAAGGAAGTGGCCATTATGAGGAGCCAAGCTCCACTTTTCTTGAGATCAAGGAGACCATATTCCTACTTTTTAGGGAGATGTTGGTAGCTACCCATTTGTATAAATAATCATGTACAAGAGCTCATTAAGATTTTAACTTTATATTCATCTAGGTAGCTCTTAAGCCTTGAATTAGTGTTATTGTCATATGATGTATTAGAACTTTTTATGAAATGATAACGAGAGATGTTTGATCCATTACTGATTTAGTCTCAGAGGGCTGATGCTTTTGGGTTAGGGCCCAATCCATTAGCTAAGCCCCTCTTGTGTATTTTTATTCTCTTTTTATGCTCCAACACTTATTCCAGATTCCTTGCATTCTAGTAGCAACAAATATATGAAATAACTATGCCTATAGCATCTCTTTCTCACCTCTTTTTTTTTTTAATGATTTCTTGGAATTTTAAATAGTGTGATTATCATGTTCATCTATGATTACTATAATTTAGAATTTGGATTTATGCTTAGATCATATTTTTAGCGTAGGTTAAGTAGAGTTTGTATTCAACCCATATTTTCCACTCTTAAACATGTTAGTTTTTTAATAATTAAATAATGCATGTGTGTAGTGATTGCAGGTCTATCTACAACCATAGGAAAAGGAACCCTTTAGTCACTATTTTTGGGATGGGGTCCCATAAGGTCAATTTTTTTGTATAATTTTGGTTAATTTTTTTTGAAACACGTTCTACGTAGAATTAAAGGGGCTTTGGGGTGGGTCATAGCCCCTTTATAATTGTAATGGGTAAAAAGGGAAACCATGAGTCTCAAACCATGGTTTCAGACCATGGTATATGTGGGTCAAAGTCATATAAATATGTAAGAAGTTGATTCGAGTAAATATATTTAAGTTTTAGTGTTGTTATGTTTATGTTGGTGTTTTGATCTAGTTTGTATTCAGTCTCGGTAGAAATGCTCCTGTTGACTGTGTGCGTGGAGACCTAGTCCTGAGCTATGTGCAAGGACTTTGTTGTTGTGTGCGTAGACGAAATGAATTATATTAGGTTGAAAACTAATCAATAAAGAAGAATTTTTTGCGAACTCTGTTGCACTTTATATTTTTATGCATGACTATGTTAAATATCTTTGATATGTTTCTTTTGAATGCACATTTATTTAAGTTAATTATCTATGAAAAGATGTCTGTGTTCGTGTAAGGATTACATATGCATTAAGGATTTTACTGGAAAAATATTTATGTGAGTGCGTGAGTATTTTTTATTCTTTGATAAGTTAGATATGAATGAAGTATAATAATCTATTGGCGCATATCTGTCAAGGGTTTTATCTGTGCTTAGATTGGGTTTCTGTGAAGTTTCGTGCAAGCCGATAAGCCTTAGATCCAATAACTAAGGCTAAAGCACACATCAAGCACTCCCTCATGGTGCGAAAACTCGATTCCAACACCCCCCCCCCCCCCCCATACTGCTTTAGTTGAGACTATGGTCTACGCAAGAAGACCACTGCCGAAAGGGCCAATAGTTGTATGGTTTTGTTGGTTGCACGAAACACTATGAACCTAGGCCAGGACCCCTAAAGCCAACAAATGGTTTCATTTCCAGGACTGAGATCTATTTGAGGGAGATTTGATGTTGTGGCATCTGAAGAAGAATGAAATACAAGATTGGCTTGATAAGAAGGTGTGAGATTTTGGAATCCAAGAAAACTGAAACCCTAAGTTGTCTGTTGAGGACTGGGAGCAAAGGTATATCTATACAGAGGTCCACGAAATTTTCTTTGCTTCCTTTGCGATTGAGTTATAATAGTGGTTATATCATCTTGCTGAGTTTCAAACCTGTATAAAGGATGGTGCGATCACCAGGTGGAGTTCTGAGTTGTTGTTGGCTTGAGGGGTCCTGACCCAGGTTCAGTGTGCAAGGTTTGGCAACAAACCGGTATACTACTCACCCTTTCGGCAGTGACCTTCTTGTGCAGGTCACAGTCTCACCCGAAGTAGTATGGGTGGGTGCTATAGCCAGGTTTTTGCATCCTGAGAAAGGAAGAGTAAGGCGAGCAGGGCCACATTCTGTTCAGATTACCTTATCTCTGCACAGGGTTAAATCTATATCCAATTGCATCCATGTGCACTAGATCTAAAATTATATGCTCTTCATAACATCAACACAACATTACATAACCAGAACAGAACAGATCTAGATCCAATTCAATACACAGACTTTTGCAGCATGATATAACCAGAGCGGAATAGATCCAATCATTCAATATCCAGACCTTCGCAGCGCAAAGACAGAAAATGCATAACACAGTAATTACCAACAATTAATTCAATAGTACTCATAGATTTCGATCTAATAATCCTAAATATTCATTCATTCATCAACCTTTCCTTATAATTCCCTTCCCAACCTGCGCACACAGTAGCAAGGTCTGCACATAGCTAGACTAGGATCTCCGTGCACACAGCCAGTAGGAGTCCATTCCCAAAAACCCCAACAGATCTCTTACACTACAGATCGCATCAATAGCTCATCAAATCCTACCTCTTACAATCTAAAATTCCTCTCTATTTATAACAATCTAGCTTTAACATTCCTATGGTCCACAAACCATGGTTTTCAGACCCCTAGTTTACCCTTTAACCCATTACAATGCGTTTGGGTCTTTGACCTGCCCCAAAACCCCTACACTATACTAAATATAACAAAAATAAACAAAATGGACCAGTTTTGTAGCTTGTTAGGAGACCCCGTTCCAACAGTACCCCAACACAATCTTGTGACTCGTCTCGAGTCACTTTGGTGACGCGCCTTCAATTTGCACGTGTAAGGTAGCCAGGGTGCGAAGGAGTGGTGGAAGCACTTCCTTGCTTTGGGCCACAAAATGTTGCGAAATATTGATCATCGTCAGAGAAGAAGGCCCATTGAGATATGGACCAACACATTCCAACAACCGATGGAGGCATGCAATGGCGAACAACGCATCATGTGCAAGCTCAAGTGGAGCATCAGACCATGGTTTCAAATTTTTGCACACAATCTTCTTGGAGTGAAGAAGATCCTCAATCCTATGTATGGCAGCTAGTGGAGGTGTGGAGGCCTGAACTTGATATAGAACATCTTCTGCCTGCTTCAATTACCATTGGGCATGCTGAAGTGTGGGGTGGTGTCGTGCTCTCATCCATAGCTGCGTAGCCTCTTCAAGCAATTGGGCTCCCTACGCCAGTTGTTCTTGAATAATGCATTTTGCGTTAGTGACCACAACAATTCGCTGAGCTCATTCTTTCAGAGGCATGACATATTTCTTTCACCTTTCTTGGTCACAGTGATGCACTTCTTGCAGTACGTTGGTGGACAATATTTGTAGCTCTATAGTATATAGTTGCGCTAATTCTACTTGAATGTCCCCAGTAATTGGTTCAGAAGTGTGAATTATGGCACTGCGGGTGAGTAAACTTATGTTCCTTCTAGCGGGTGGGGTCTGGCAATGGCAGAGATGTAGCAGTAGGTCCCGATACCATAGAGTTCCTGTCGAACTTGGTTCGCAGCTAATCCTTTCAAGCGGTAGCCAGCGTGCACTCCTATTACTGCACTCAGCGTCTCCCGGTCCTCTTATCATTTCCTCTAGCAGATAGTGTCGATATTTTTGCAGCACATACACCATAGCCAGTCCTTCACGTTCAGTGGTAGAGTAATTCCGTTCGGCACCTGAGAGTTTTTGACTGGAAAAGGCAACCAAATGATCAATATCCCCTTCGCTAGGTTGTGTAAGGACCGTACCCAAGGCAATGCCTGACGTATCAACATGTACATGGAATTCTTTTGACAAGTCAGGGAATATCAGTATGGGCACATAAATAATCTTCTCCTTGAGCTATTCAAATCTCTTCTGACATTCATCATTCCAAAAAAAAGAGACGTCTTTCTTTAGCAGATGTTCCATGGGTGCTATGATCAGGGCGTATCCTTGAATGAATTTCCTATAATAGCGTGTTTGACTAAGAATGGAGCGCAGTTGTTTCTCCGTTGTAGGGGCTACCAGGTTGATAATTACATCTATCTTCGTAGGATCAGCCATCCGACCTTGCCGACAGACTATATGACCCAGCAAGATTCCGAACGGCACACAGAAGATGCACTTCTTGAAATTCAGGGAGATCTGGTGCTTTCAACACACATCCAACACTAATCGCAGGTTCAAGATATGATATTTTACTAAGCCAAACACCGTCCATTCATTGAAGTAAACCTCCAGAAACTTATGGATAAATTATTTGAACACAGCCACTACGACCCTTGAAAGGATAGAAGGTGCATTCTTAAGACTGAAGGGCATGACCGTGTATTATAAGAAGCCCCATTCGGTGGCAAAGGTGGTCTTATAGTGATCCTCTAGTGCAATTCTGATATGATGGTATCTCGAGAATCCATCTGTGAGGGAATAGGCCTCCTGGCCACCCACGCTATCCAAGATTTCATCGGAGAAGGGAGTAGGGAAGGGGTCGCGAATGCAGGCATCATTTAGTTTTCAGAGGTCCACACAGATACGTATTTCTCCTTTTGTTTTTTTTCTCCTGAACGACCATCGAGTTGATCCAATCTGATTGTTCAACTGGTTCAATGATACCTGCGGTCAACATTTTGTCCAGCTCTTCTTTGACCTTTTTTTATACTTGGATTCAACCAGTAGGGTCGCTGCTTGATGGGTCGTGCCTCCGGATTTAGAGTGATGTGCATAATGCCGAGGTCCCCCGTGATTCCCTTGAGCTCAAAAAACTTTGTAGGGAATAAGTCTTGGTACTCCGTTAGTAGCTCGGCGACTTTGCCCACAATGCCTTCATCCCAATAGTCCCCAATTTTCACTAGTTTAGGGTGTTCATCTGTTCCAATATTAACCTCGCGTAGCTAGAGAGGTTGCGTTACATCGAAATTTAAGAGCGATGGTTCGATAACGGTACGTTCCCCTTCAGATTCCGAAACAGAGATATTCCGCGGGTTATCTTCCTCTTCATTAATCGCCAAGCTCCAGCAGTTGACTATGTCTTGCATCTGGGCCTCCCATGTCCGAGCGGCTGGTGGGGTGTGAGGGTGAGGCTTCTTAAAGATGAACGCATCAATGTCTTGCAGGGCTTCGTCAAGAATTTATGTTCCTACAATGAGTCTAAAAGTTCCGAGGAAGTCATCTTTTAATATCTCCCAATGGTAGGTCCGCTGGTGTAACTCGACATCTAAGTACCACGTAGTGGGGATAGGGCCCAGGGCATGTATAAACAAATGGATCCACTCGTCTAGGGTTCGGTCTGCCCACTTGGTTTTCCATATACGCAGATGCGCACGGGGATCTCCGTGCCCCAGGAATATCTTTTTGTGCACATCGGCAGGGGGTGTGAATTGCAGCACCATCCTATCCTGACATGTCTCCCAGTCCGGAAATGCTTTCTTGTGGGTATCCCACCATTGGGCAGGTGTGCTGCATATCGCCCGATTGAGCACCCAAATTTTTTGATCCTTGGGCACCCTAGCTTCTAACGTTCTTACAAAGTCCTGGATAGTACTAGACCCATCAAAGTGGGGAAGGTCCCTTACCTCCGAAGTGATGCAGTAGAGAGTCCTTGCAATCCAAGGGCACCGTAGGGTTGAAGCATCATGTAGCCGGGTCTGCCACTTCTCAAGTTCTTGATTTGGGTCATAAAAGTACTCCTTGTTCTTCTCCAAGTCGAATACTCCACCTATTGCAGGATCATCTTGGTCCTCGTCCTGTGCTGTCATCCTGTAGATGTGATTGTGCTCCTCGTCCTCATATGCTGGTTCGGTATACCGTGCGCCCTTAGTGGGATCCAGTGGTACTATTACCCATGTCCCATTCTTCTCAAACACCATGCTACATTTTTTTAGATTAATGACACCTCCTACATCGATAGCCCAGTCTATCCCCAGGAGCACAGGATAGGGGTCTGTATCTTCCACAATTTCTATGACCTCAAAGTCAGCCAAGACCTTTACTCCTGCAATATCAACCACGACCCTTGGCAACTGTCCCAGAGTGATGATCCTCTATTGATTTTCCATTTGTAGCTGGATGGTGGACCAGTCTAGTTTAGGTTCTCCCATTCATTGCCAGGTTTGTTTTGGTAAGACATTCACATCAGATCCAAGATCAAGAATAACCTGATCTATCTCATAGTCACCAATATATGCAGTCAAGCGCATCTCTCTCTTGGTGTGCCTTTTATAGATGTGTAATTTGTGTACTTCCTTAACCTCAGTCATCATGCTGGGCTGAGTTGCGCAGTCTTGTAGTAATACTTGAAGACTTTCTCCCACCTGCAGGCTGCGTAGGAGCTTCAAGCATGCCCTTAAAAAGGTTTCAACTTCTTCTTCTGGCAGCTGCGCAGGGGCTCCCAGTGATTCCTGCTTTCCGGGAGCTACTTCCTTTCGAACAGCAAGCTCCTCTCTTGCTTTTTGGGTGACCATGCTACGCGTTATTCTCCTTAGCTCCATTTTGACTCTCTGTATATTTCGTGTGGGAGTAGACTGTTTGTCCTTCATCTTTGTTAGTAAAATCGAGCAGTCTTCGTTTTCATGGTCCGACTGTCGGCAATTTTTACAGGTCTTCCTAGTGGGATTTGAGTAGTCCCGGGTGAAGTGCCCTACCTCTCCATAGTTATAGCAGATCAGTTGGCCCCATCCTCGTCCAGCGCTTCCTCCCTGCCCCCCTGCCCCGTGCAGGGGAGCCACCAAAGCTCGCGGGGGATCTCGGAGAGGCAGGATTGGATTGTACCCTATAGAGGGTTCCCTGATCTACCAGTAAGTAATATGTGCAGCAATTCTGCTCATCATGTTGGAAGAACCTGCACCATTGTTGCTTCAATTAACCTATATTTATCCACTGACACTGGGTTGTATCATGCAGTCCCACCACCCGGAAATCCTCGCACCAAAGGTCCATGGTTACTCCCTTCCCTCGTTCCATTCGTAAGCTCTATATTTCCATGTGCATGGCCCTGAGCTATTCCTAAATTTGTTGTACTCCTTCCCTTGTGTCATCCTTAGGTGCAGTTTCAAGGTTCATGGCAGCTTCCAAGGCTTTTTCTTGTGATTCAAAAGTCTGATGGCCCATGGGCGTACACAAGTGAGGTAGGAGCATAGAAATAAACCATTCTGTGTGTTGTTTGTAATCGTACTTGAACTCGCCTTCCCAGATTTATTTTTTTAACGATTAATTAGCCTCCCAAACTGACTCAGATGCTCCCTGCTTGAAGTCTTTTACTTCCGATACCAGTTGGGAATAGGATTTCGATTTCCAGAATTTTTGTTTTAGGGCATCCTTAATATTTTGAAGTGTTGCGCTCCCATTTTGAGATATGTACCGCATATACCAATCCAATGCCCTTTCCTCAAAATCCAAAGATAGTTGCACTCTTTTTACAGTATCACTTACCACCCCTTGCGTCGTCCATACCGAATCGGCCACGAACCAGAATCGTTCTAGGTCCTCATCGACTGCTCCTTTAAAGGTGGGTAATTTTAAGTGTGCCACCATGGGATCCTCCGGTTTACCTTCCTGAAGCCCTAGCATCGGGGCAGCTGATGAATTTTTTGTAGGTCTCAATGGACTATGGGCAGGGAAATCTTCCTCTCGCCTGTTCCAATAATTCCCACTGTTTCGTGTTGTACCTTGGCTCATTCAGTCCTACGCTAGATCTCTGATGCCGCTACCCAATCCCGTTTCTCAGATCTCTTCAGGTCTTGGCAATGTAACCATTTGTTGGCTTGAAGGGTCCTAACCTAGGTTCGGTGTGCAAGGTTTACCAACAAAACCCTATACTACTGGCCCTTTCGGCAGTGACCCACTTGCACAGGTCACAGTCTCACCCGAAGTAGTATGGGTGGGTGTTGGAACCAGGTTTCCGCACCCTGAGAAAGGAAGGGTAAGGCAAGCAGGGCTGCATTATGTTCAGATTACCTTGTCTCTGCGCAGGGTTAAATTTGTATCCAATTTCATCCACGTGCACTAGATCTACAATTATATGCTCTTCATAACATCAACACAACGTTACACAACCAGAACAGAACATATCTAGATCCAATTCAATACACAAACTTTCGCAGCATGATATAACCAGAGCAGAACAGATCCAATCATTCAATATATAGACCTTCGTAGCACAAAGACAGAAAATGCATAACACAATAATTACTAGCAATTCTTTCAATAGTACTCACAGATTCTGATCTCATAATCCTGCATATTCATTCATTCATTAACCTTTCCTTGCAATTCCCTTCCCAACCTGCGCACATAGCAGCAGGGTCCGCACATAACTGGACTAGGATCTCTACACACAAAGCCAACAGGAGTCCATTCCCAAAATCCCCAATAGAATGCTTACACTACAGATCGCATCAATAGCTCATCAAATCCTACCTCTTACAATTCTAAATGCCTCTCTATTTATAACAATCTAGCTTTTACATTCCTATGGTCCGCAACCCATGGTTTTCAGACCCCTAGTTTATCCTTTAACCCATTACAATGCGTTTGGGGCTTTGACCCACCCCAAAACCCCTGTGGTATACTAAATATAACAAAAATAACCAAAATGGACCAGTTTTGTAGCTTGTTAGGAGACCCCGTTCCAACAATCGGTTTAGCAATATGAGAAATCTAGCAATAAAATTACCTGTGTAATAGATTATTGGATTGATAACATTATGAGTGGGTTTGTGACTAAATTTCTATTTTTACTTTTGTATCATATTCTCAAGATGAAAGGATATTTTTCAAGGGCCCCGGAGTTAAGTTTCTAAACTCATTGGAAATGTGGATTAAAATTATTTTATGTGAAAAGGGTACTCTGTGTAGCCACATTGAGTGAATGTCCCAAAGAGGCCTGACTATGCACACCGGAAGAACTTACAGAGTAGACCTAGAAGAATCTTTTGTTTATAGCCCTCTCAAAGGTAAATCTGAAAGTGACAAGGATCCTGAAACAAGTAGCTCTAGTGAATCTGTGCACTCAGAAAAAGAGGGATAGAAAAATAAAAGTATTTTTGGGTCACTGGCTATAGCTCAGATTCCATCCACTCCATGTCCAAATTCATGTCACACTAACAACTAATCCAATCCACCTCCACCTCCACCATCAAAATTCGATATGGATACTTCCATAAAGTTGCATAATTTTAAGGATGTTGGAAATGAATATTTTTTCGAATTTTGGTTCATCTCAAATGCTGTTTGGACATCGCAGCAGATCAATAATTATAATTTTAAGAAATTTCAACTGCCTACTACATTTCAAGAACACGCGTTGGATTGGTACATGAGGTATATGGAAACAAACCCTAATGCAATGATGTATGAGCTTAAAACCACATTAAAGGAGCAATTCAAAAAGCCAAAATCATTCTCTCAATGCATGACTGAATTAAAGAAGGTCTACCAAGAAGTGAATGAATTTGTATGGGAGGTAGATCAACGGTTGAAGTGCACCATCAAGGATGGAGGGTTTACTACTGATGAAATGAAACACAAAGAATGGCTCATTGCTATGGTGTCGTGACATCTATGCCAATCATTAAAACAACAAAATATTGTGACACAGGTTGAATCTGTGGAGATTTCCATGAATATATAAGCCTCACCTGTACTAGCTACACAGGTTGGGTCTCAGCAAGACTAAAGCCAGTTAGATGCATTACACTTAGATATACAAACTCTTGGAAAAGAGAAAGAAAATGATGTGTGGAAATGATTATGATGCACACACTGTAAATATGAAGGGCATTGCTCGGATTAGTGTCCCATTTATAATAACTATCTCTCAGTTGGAGGACCAAGTTTGATTAAGAATGGGGCAGGCCCTATTGAAGTTTCCAAACTATGGTACATGATTTTTCAATCGAATGGACTGCACATGACATACTTCTTCCCTAAGATTGGTAAATATATTGCGGATCTACAACAACCATAATACACATTTTTTTGATATGTGGGACATGTTGAGAAGAACTCTCGTAGCTTTGATATGATGATTGAGCAGGTTTCTTCATATAGATTGCAGGCTGAGGGTAGGGGACCTGATTCACCCACCTCGCTCTCTAGGCATGGTGGATTTCCAGGTAGAGGAGGATGAAGAGGAGGAGGAGTTGGTCATGGAAGGCGACAGCTCATTTTTTATAATTTTGGAGAGGTTGGTCATTATGCGCATGACTTCCTGAACCCAAAACAACAATATTTTAGGTATTGTAGACATTTTGATCATGTTCTTGAATATTTCCTTGTATTGTTTGCAAAAATGAAGGAAAATAAACTTTAGAAACCTACGCGGAATGTTCAAATGATAAGAGTGGAACTACGCACTCAAGACCCTAGCATAAAAATTGTGACTAGGAGTAGTGTAGTAACTCAAGAAGATAAAGTAAAAGGTAAGAGACCTATCACTGATGTGTGGGTCTGTAGAGCTCCTGAGAAATAGGAAGGGTTTAATCTACAAAGGGAGAAGGAAACATTTGTCATAGAAAAGAAGGACTTCGCCGATCCTGGCACAACTAAGGTACCAATCGAGCCTGCCATGAATACCATTGAAGGGGTTGAGCCTACAGAGATGAAACCATTTTTGCAGGCATGTATCAAGCTTCTACAAAATGAAAAGGTAGTTGACAATATTCAAGCCTTGATTAATAGCTATGCGAAGAAAGAGCTGCCTCAGGTGGAGCAAAAGGTTTTCAATAAAATTTACAAGAACAAGAGAAAAACTGGCCAAGAGATGCACCTAACAGCCAGATAAGTGAGTTTGAAATGGACCAGGTCATTTTGGATCTAGGCTTTGATGCAAATGTGATACTATATAAGACTTGGTAGAAAATGGGAGAGCCTAATATGGAATTCTCTGCAATCCATTTGCACATGGAAAATCAACATAAGATTATCCCAATGGGTAGAATTTCTAGGTCATAGTTGATATCAAAGGAGTTAAGGCATTGGATGACTCTGAATTTATTTAAATTGTTAATGATTCAGATTTGTACCCTATATTTTTGGGTCTGGATTGGGATGTTGACATAGATGTTATCATCAACCTCAAGTGCATAAGTATGGTGTTTGAAAACATTGGAACTAGGGTCGTAATCCCGCTGGACCCTACAGAAATTATGGTGACAAGGAAACCTACTGTTAGTATGAATCTTAATAGCAAGCATACGAAAAAATACCACTTTAGTTGTGCATAAAAAATAGCCCTAACAGAAAATATGGCTGCCAATATCTTTATATCTGCAATTAGTTGACCTAGATAAATGCTGCAAAAATCTATATCTATGCATTAAAATACATTAAGCAGTAAATAAAATCAAGAGTTGCTCCATGCATCCAATAGACAAGACAAGAATATGTTTAAAGAATTTTGTATTAAGGGCACCTGGGAGGAGAACATAGAAGGATGTTACCATTCCTCCTCAATGGGATGGGTTCTTGTAAGTCCTCAGCACTTCAAATCTAAAATCTCTCTCTCTTGATGGTGTATAAAACCTAGACAAAGATGGAACTCAAAGGGAGCTCACAAGAAAAATAGTAGCGAAATATGACAATGATGGTGGATCAAAGTCAAACCAAAAGTATAGATCTAGAGTGATATTTAGGCAACAAAAGGTGATGAATGAATGAAAAAACCTTCTATTTATAACAAAATATTGAGTTATTCTAGATATTGGTGCATAATTAAAATATTATTAACCAAATCTAGATCCAACTTTTATGGAATATTTTATTATATTTGTTGGAGGGAAAAGGAATTTGAATTTGGTCAAATCCCATTATTTGTAAATAATAAATAAACAAATGAATTATTTATTATTTTAAGGATATGGTTGAGTAATAATCAAATAAATAATTATTTATTTAATTATTTATAAATTATTTAGTCAAATTTAACAAGGAATATTATTTAAATAAGGTTTAAATGATTATTCCTAGAAAATAATAAGATAAATAATGATTTATCTAATTAATTTTCCTATTTTGGGTTAAATATGACCTGGAATATTAATTAAACTGTTGTTTAACTAATTATTCCTTGAGGAAAACCAAAAAAATGTGGATTTATTCAATATTTCCTCATGGGGTTTCCTGTTTAGACCATAAACAACTTAATAAATTTGGTTTACTAAGTTATTTTACATAGTGAAAGCAATTTTACTTAGGGTAAAATTGGCCTTACATGGTGTAATTTGGTCCATCTAATAATAACAGGTTAGATGACCAAAAAATTTTGTAACACCTACCACTCACATCTATAAAGATGGAAGTGTTGCTACTCCTATACTTCCACAAACTACAAGGTTGACACCACAACAATTGGAAGAAAAAAGAGAAAATGGGTTTTGCTATAGTTGTGATACCAAATACACTAAAGGTCATGAGTGTGATAAGAATAAATTATTTTACATATATTGTGAAGAGGAGGAAGATAATGAACAAGAAACTTCAAAAGAAGAGGATATACACTGGGAACCAACCCTAGAAGGAGAAGAAATTAGTTTGACCATATCATGTAATGCATTGGTAGGAATCACCACTCCTCAAACTCTCAAGATAGAAGACATATCAAGAAGAAAAAGGTAATAGTGTTGATTTATTCACGTAGTACCCATAATTTTATTCATTGTAAGGTAGCCAAGGAATTGAATTGTTTCCTATACCCAACACCAGAATGTCAAGTGATGGTTGCAAATGGACGAACTATAAATTGTTCTATAAAATACCATAATATGAAGCTAACCATCGGGGGGAATGTATTGAATAGTCCAATGTTTTCCATTCCAATGGGAGGTGTTGATGTTGTACTAGGATTACAATGGTTACAAACTTTGAGGACGATAGCTTTTAATTTTCAAGAACTTTTCTGGAATTTGTTTTTGAAAGGAAAGGAAGTAAAATTATGTGGTATCGCAGGGAAGCCGGGAAATTCGGGAAAGATAATAAGCTCTAATGTTATGAAAAATCTTCTGAAGAAATAAAAACGAGGCATAATTGCACAATTATGCTCAGTGGAAGTTCCAACATCAAAATCATCTATTTTGTCAGAGCTCCAAAAAGTCTTGTAAAATCATTCCAAGGTGCTTTAAACTCCCAAAGGACTCCCACATAATCGCGATCATGATCATGCTATTGAAGTGATTCCAAGAAGTGTCCCTCCAAACATCAGGCTTTAAAAATATCCTTATGTCCAAAAGAGTTAAAATGAACGTATGATTGCAGAAATGTTAGAGGCTGGTACAATTCAACCTATTCAAAGTTCTTTCTCTGCTCCAGTAGTATTGGTACACAAGAAGGATGTATTATGGCACATGTGCCGGATTATAGGGAGCTCAATAAGCTCACTATTAAAGATAAATTTCTCATTCCTGTGATTAATGAATTATTGGATGAATTACATGGAGAAGTTTGTTTTACCAAGTTGGATCTTCTTTCAGGATATCATCAAATTAGAATGAAGACTGAAGATATTCTAGAAACATCATTTTGAACTCAAGAGGGTCATTATGAATTTTTGGTCATGCCTTTTGGCCTTACCAATGCATCTTCTACATTTCAAGGGTTGATGAATTCCATTTTCAAACCATTCCATAGAAAATTTGTGTTAGTATTTTTTTATGATAAAATAATCTACAACATCTCTTGGAAGGATCATCTTCAACATGTTGATAGGGTGCTCAAACTATTGGAGGAGAAAAAATTATATGCAAAAACATCCAAATGTTTTTGTTAAATAGGTGAATATTCCAAATACATTATATCTCACTAGGTGTTAAAGGGAGACCTAACAAAATTAAAGTATTATGAAATGGAAATTTCTTACAACTACAAAGAACAAAGATTTCTTAAGTTAATAGGGTATTATCACAAGTTTGTTAATAATTGTGAGAACAGAAAACACCAAGTAGCATAACAAGAAAGAGTGAATAGCCTTAGTTAAATTCAAGGCCTTTGAACATCTTAAATACGCAATGTGCCTAGCACCGGTCTTAGCTACGAAGACTTCACAAAAACATTTATTGTCGAATGTGATGCCTCAGGAGATGGAATTGGTGTTGTTTTAATATAAGAAGGAAGACCCATTTCTTTTGAAAGTCATCCAATCAAAGGAAATTATTTACAGAAAGATATTTATGAAAAGGAAATTTTAGCAATGCTACATGCACTAAAGAAATGGTGAGCTTACCTAATGGGAAGACACTTCAAGGTAAAAATTGATCATGATAGTGTTAAACACTGTTTGGAACAAAGAATATCTTCAGAAGAGCAGAAAAAATGGGTCACAAAGATGTTAGGTTATGAATTTGAAATCATTTACAAAAAGGGAAGCTAAATGTTGTTGCAGATGTGCTCTCAAGAAAGAATGAAGAGGTCGAAGCACTGCTTTGTGACATTTATATTATCCAACTAGATTGGATAACCCTAGCAAGGGATGAATGGAAGAAGAACGGAGAAGTGTGGACACTTATTCAAAAGTTGCAGCAAGATCCTAGTACATATGATAAATTTTGTTGGAAAAAATATTCTTATGGTATAAAGATCGTTTATATCGTTGTAATAATTCCTAACTAAAACAAAATATTATTTTGGAATTGCACACTTCTCTTTTAGGAGGACACTCAGGATTTTTAAAAACTTACCACAGGGTGAAGAAAGGTATTTTTTGGGATGGCCTTAAATCTGATATTCAAAATTTTGTGGCAGAATGTTTGGTTTTCCAGAAAAATAAAGTTGAGACAATTAAGACCTTGGGTCTTCTACAAACTTTATCCATTCCAGGTCAATGTTGGGAGGAAATTACAATGGATTTTATCACATGTTTACCTAAGTCCGAAGGAAAGAGTGTCATCATGGTGGTAGTTTATAGACTTACCAACTATGCACACTTTTGTGCATTATCTCATCTATTTAAAGCAAGTACAATTGCTACTACATTTATGGAAACAATTCAAAAGCTACATAGAAACCCAAAGATTATTGTAAGCAACAGAGATCCCATTTTTACTAGAAATTTTTGGACGGAATTATTTTCTTGTTTGGGTACTCAACTAGCTCATAGCTCATCTTATCATCCTCAATCCAATGGTCAAACCAAGATAGTGAATAAATGTTTGGAAGGATATCTTCGTTGTTTTGTATCTAATAAAAAAACACAATGGGTCAACTGGTTACCTCTCACTGAATGGTGGTATAACACTTCCTTCCATATTGCATAAAAAATGACCCTTTTTATGGCAGTTTATGGATATCATCCACCGTCCATCACATCATCTTTAAGAGAAAATTCTAAGGTTCAAGCGGTGGAACATCACATCGAGCATCAACAAGAAGTTCTCAAACTCTTAAAGGATAACCTAAATTTGGCACAAAATCGAATGAAATAACCGATAGATCAACATCGCAGTGAGAGAAGTTTTGATGTAGGATACTGGGTATTTTTATGACTATAACCATACAATCAAATGTCCCTCAAGCAAGATAATAAGGATAATAAATTATCACCAAAGTACTATGGTTGTTAAAAGGTTTTGAAAAATATTGGTACTATGGAATACAAATTGGAGCTTCCTACTTCTTCGTGTGTGCATCCAGTTTTCCATATTTCATGCTTAAAGAAGGTTATAGGTGAAAAAATTCTAGTTCAAACAATATTTCCAGAAGTTGATGAGGAAGGAAAAATCATATTGGAACCTAAAGCAGTCACGTAAATAAGAACTTGACATCTACGAAATCAATCAATTTTAGAGTATCTCATCAAATGGAAGAACTTACCCACTGAATATTCTACATGGGAGGATGAGAATTTTATACATAAGCACCCAGAGCTACTTAAGTGTTAAGTACAAATTTTTTTTGAAGGATAGGGGCATGTTAGGTCCCTATATTACTAGTGTATTCCCTTATTACTGTTAGTATATCCCCCTTATTGTTATTGTTGCACCCTTGTAACCCCAATATTATTATTATTGTGCCCTTACATTATTATTGCTAGGCGGGATAGGATTATATTGCGACCCCATGGACTCCTATATATAGAAGGAGGTTTTTTTCATTTGTATCATGCAATAATTTTTCATTTATGTAATTTAAAGGAGGTTTCCCCCTCGAGGTGGCTTATTTCTAAGGCATTTATCTCTCTTTTCTTCTATTTTCGGAGCTCGTTTCATAATAGTTAATATGAATAATATTAGATCTTGGCTTTTGAAGCATTTAAGTGTTAGGGTGCCAAGAGAGCTTCATTATTCTTACTTATCTCAAGATTATGATTTTTTTTCAAAATGTATGATCTATATATTATTATTACTTGAAATGTTTGAATCATCCCAAATTCTAATTTAGAGGTGGGTTCAAACTTTATTTATTTATTTATAACATCCTATACTCCAAATTGTCATGTTTGATTGTTCCTCTTCAAAATATGTTATATCTAATAGGTTTGACCAAGCTACTTGCAAATTTTCTAAAAAAATATTCACAATTCTTTGTAAAATATTTGAAATGACAGAAATAATGATTGTACATAACTGCACAAATTTAGTCTTTTTGGTAATATACAACATGCATTTCTATAATGTTATTTGGTTGAGCCATATTTTATAATCCACCTATAACTAAACATTTTATAGACATAACAAAAAAGGCATATTAAAAAACAAATTATCTATATTAACAATGAAAATTTAGAAAAAACACATATAACATATTATTTAAACGATGTAAAAATAAATTTTAAACATCATGGATTGAAAATTTTAAAATAAAACCTGTCATTAGAAATTTACTTTTCTAGTCGGAGTCCTCATCAAATTTATACCCTAATTGAAATTCCACACAATCCACTCTAACCAAATCTAATACATATATATAATCTGATCTTCGTTTTTAAAGGACTGCATCACTTTTGGTTAAGTCATTTTAGCTTCTTCCATTCAATGTTTCATACTAAATAACCCGAAGGCCATACAACCCACCTAACAAAATCTAGTGCATATATATAATTTGATATAACACGTTTCCTCCTCCTTTTCGCATCACAAATAAATTTGTTTACTTTGCGATGTCTTAACGCTTATCTCCTAAACCTTGCGAATTGCGAAGTTACTCCCTGATGCTACGATCTCCACTGTTGGCTTAGTCCCAGATCCAACGATCCTCGTTGTCTCTCCAATCCTCACTTCGCATCTCCGATTAAATAATTTGACTTGCAACCCTTTAATGTTAAGCCCAATTTTGTGCGATGTGCGATGGATTTCAACTTGCGATGATATCTCTCCCGCTGATTGGGTTCAGATATACGGACCTCGTCGCGCCTGCAATCCGATTTTCCTCTCACTGTATAGCTTAATATATATATGATTCAACAGAGTTTAGGCCAATAATTCAAACAGAGAGCCCGATCAATACCAAAACACTTGAAAATTAATAATGAATGAACTTACAGAGTCAAGCCCTTAATCATTTGGTTATTACAATTGTTTATGCCCTCTCTACTCTCTCATCTAGCACACCAATTTCACACTTGTCTCACTTTTTCTCCCCTCTATCGTTTCTCTCACACCTATCTTATACATATATATATCTATCTAAAGCAGTCCTTATCACTTAAAATATATTTTCCTTGAACTAATAACAAACAAATGCTAGCCTATTTCTAAGAATTTATCCTACTTGGCTCAATCTCCTCACAGGGAAAAACCAATTTCTATTTTATTTCCTAATTAACTTATCACACCCAAACTAACTAACTTCTCTCATTTAAAACAAAGTAAAATATTAATGACCAATGTTTATCCACCTAATGTTAGCCACAACATGTGAACATACAATCACATTGTTCGCTAAGTCCGAATGCTCCTGCATCAGACTCCTGGGGAAGAAATGATTGATCCATCAATGCTTCAGGATCTGTAGTAAAATTTTGTAACTCTATTGCTGTCATCCAACTGGTTTCTTCCACAGGGTGTCCTTTCCATTTGACTAGATACTGATAGTAAGTTTTTCCTCCGATCTTCCTTGCTGCTCTTTTCTCCAAAATGGCTTCCACTTCTTTCTTTTCTGTCTTTGACATCTGTTCCTTCCAATTCAAAGTCTTGTCTTCCTCTTCCGTAGAGTCTTCTTGTAGCTCTTCCTTTGTTATAGTTACAAATATACAACATTAAAGATGGGTGATATTCCAATCCCTTCTGGAAATTCAATCTCATATGCATTTGAAGAAAATTTCCTCAAAGTTCTACATGGTCCTATCCTTTTCATCTTTATATTGTTGTAAGTCCTAACAGGAAACCTTTCTTTTCTCAGGTACACCATGACTAGGTCACCTACTTGGAATTATTTTTCTTTCCTCTTCATATCAACTCTCTGTTTGTATTTTCCACTGATTTCCAGCAATCTGTATTTGACATCTTCCTATAGTTTCTGCATTTCTTCTGCAAATTATTCATCCTTTTTGCTCCTTATCCCTTGTTTTCCTAAATTTATGAGCTCATACACACTTCTTGGATTCATTCCAAAACAAATCTTGAATGGACTCATCCCATTGCTTCAATTGGGAGTATCATTATAAGCAAACTCAGCCTGAGTAAGTTCTAAATCCCACTACTTAGGATTTTTATACACTAATCTCCTCAATATATTTCCAAAGCTTCTATTTACTACCTCGGTCTGTCCATACGTTTGAGGGTGATAAGATGAACTGAAACTAAGGTTGGTACCTAGTTTCTTCCATAGAGTTCTCCATAAATGACCAACAAACATGGTATCCATGTCAGACATAATACTCACTAGAAATCCATGTAATCTTCCAACTTCTGAAAAAAATAGATTAACAATATTTGTTGCATCACTAGTTTTCTTACATGCAATGAAATGAGCCATTTTAGAAAATCTATCCACCACAACATAAATGGCGTCATTCCCTCTTTGTGTTTTTGGTAAACCTAAAACAAAATCCATACTAACGACATCCCATGGTCGGTTTGGTATTGGTAATGGCTGATACAATCCTATATTTTGACTTCTTCCCTTAGCATGATAACAAATCCTGCATTTCTCAACAAATCTATTAACATCAGTTTGCATCTTTGGCCAGTAGTAAAAAGCATTTACCTGAGCAAATTTCCTGTCTCATCCAAAGTGTCCAGACAAGCCTCCACTGTTTTTCTCCTTAATTATGTTTTCCCTCAAAGAACATTTGGGAATGCACAGTTTATTACTTTTGAATAGCAAACCTCCTTGGCTAAGATAATCCAACCACTAGCTTCTATTATGAACTGTTGGGTTTTTCACAGCTGCATAAATTTCCTTAAATTTTGCATCTTATTTATACATTTCAACCATTTCTTCAATTCCTACAACACTAACATGCAATTCTTGCATGATTAAATTCACTCTACTCAAAGCATCAATAATTTTATTCAACTTTCCGCTTGTATGATTAATCACAAAAGTAAAACTTTGTAAAAATTCTACCCATTTGGCATGTTTCTGGTTCAATTTTGGTTGGTTGTTTATAAATTGTAATGCATGGTTATCATAATATAATACAAACTCTTTTGGTAACAAATAATGTCTCCATTTTTTCAAGGCTTGCACAACAACATAAAACTCTTTTTCATAATATGAGTATTTATTCTTTGCTTCATTCAGTTTCTCACTGAACTATGTTATTGGCCTCTGTTCTTGACTTAAAAATGCTCCAGTTGCAACTCCACTAGCATCAGTTTCAACTTGGAAAACTTTTTCAAAATCTAGCAAAGCTAAAACTGGTTTTTCTGTAATTTTATTTTTCAGCAACTTAATTTTTCGGTCTGTTGTTTCTGTCCACTTGAATGGCTGATTAGTTTCCTTGATTTTTTCAATAATGGGTGTAAAAATATGACTAAATATTTTGATAAATTTTCTATTGAAACTTGCAAGACCATGAAATCTTCTTACCTCAAATATGTTTCTTGGAGTTGGCCAATTCAAAATTGCTTGAAATTTCTCTAGATCCATTTTCAAGCCTTCCTTAGAAACTACAATCCCAAATATACTAGCTCTTTCTTCATAAAACTGCATTTCTTCAAAGTTATTAGCAACTTATCTTTTTGCAAAGTTTATAGAACCAATTTAAGGTGTTCCAGATGCTCTTCTTTACTTCGACTTAAAATTAGAATATGATCAGGATAAACAATTACAAACTTTCCTACATATTCCTTCAAGACTTCATTCATTAATCTCATGAATGTGTTGGGTGCATTAGTGAGCCCAAAAGGCATCACTAACAATTCATACAAACAATTGTTTGTTTTCAAGGAAGTCCTCCTCTCATCCCTTTATCTAATTCTTATCCGATGATAGCCACTCTTCAAATATATCTTAGTAAAATATTTTGATCCACTCAAGCAATCCATTAAATCATCCATTCATGGTAAATGAAAATGATACCTGATGGTGATTTTATTTATGGCTCTAGAATATGTGCACATGCGCGATTCACCTCCTTTCTTTGGACTGAGTACTGTTGGTATAGCACATAGACTAAGGCTTTCTCTTATCAACCCCTTATCCATCAACTCTTGCACTTGTCTTCCAACTTCTGCATTTTCTTGAGGAGTTAACCTATATGCTGCTTTATTCAGAAAATTTACTCCAGGTATTAGATCAATATGATTAATAATAATCCTAATTGGTGGTAATGCATTTGGAAACTCATCCACAATAATATTAGCAAAATCATTCAACATATTGCGAATTTCTTCATATAAATCTTCTAAATTTGTGGAAGTTAGAACTACCTTGGGTCTTCTTATAACATCAAAATGAATCTCCTCATCCTTCTCAACTTCTTGCAACAGTTCTTTCCCACTCATCCGCATAACATTGTTTCCAGGTGCTTCTTTGTCACTTTCATCCTTCAATGGCAGCATTGTGTGTTTGTTTCTATCCTTCTCCAGAGTATAAGTGTTTCTTCTAACATCATGTATGGCTTTCCGATAAAACTGCCAAGGTCTTCCCAACAATATGTGACACAAATCCATCGACATTATATCACATAATATAACATCTTTGTAAATACCAATATGAATCTCAAAATTACATTGCTCTGTTGCAATAATCTGATGTCTTTTTTGTAGCCATGATACCTTATAAGGAGTAGGGTGCACTATTTTTACCAATCCCAACTTTTCCACCATCTCTGTAGAAAAAAGGTTATCAGTGCTTCCACTGTCAATTACCAGTTTGCAACATTTACCTTTGAACATGCATATAGTCCTGAATAGGTTCTTCCTCTGAGATGGTTCTCCTACTTCTTTTTCAACTTCAAGAAATACCCTCTTCAACAACAAGGACTCTCCTACATCAAGTGGTTCCTCTTTACCTGGAATCTGAGGAATTTCTTCCTTTGCTTTAGCAACATTCACATTTCTCTGGGTTGTTGACTTATTATGAGGAAAACCCCATGACCCATGTCCCCATTCAGCACATGTAAAGCACCAAATATATTTTCCTCGGCCTCTACCTCTCGGTACAAACCTTTCTCGACCAGAGTCTCCTCTCCATTGTGATCTACTACTTGAACCTCTTGCTTCATTCTTGAAATGTTGAAATCTGGATTTGAATGTTCCTCTTCCTCTTGCTAAACTCTTTCCTCTATTCCTCTGAATTTTTTTTCTCTATATCTTTTCTTCTGCTTTTAAAGCTACCTGGTAAGCATCTTCAATTGTCTTCATATTTAATAGAATGATCTCATCCTGGATATCATACCTCAAGCCATTTATATACTTGGCTACTTTCTCAACGTCATCAAGTACATGTCCAACTATGATATTCAGTTTATAAAACTCCTCTATATATTATTTCACTATTATTCCTTTTTTTTTCAAATTCTGCAATTGCTTAGAAATATTTAATTGATAATCCTTGGGCAGGAACTTACTTTTTAATTTTCTTGCCATTTTTTCCCATTGCTTGATTTTGGGCTTTCCTTTTCTCTATTTGGATACTTGTAACTCCTACCACTAGATAGTTGCATGACCCTTTAGTCTAGTAGCTGCAAACTTCACTTTCCTTTTGTCTTCAACTTCTTCAAATTCAAAGTACTTGTCTCATGAATTGATCCAGTCCATTAACTCTTCCATATTGAGATTTCCCCCATAAAAATGTACATCCACCTTTGGTCTTCCAGTTTCCTTAATCAACATTTTTAGCATTTTAGCTACGTCATCTTCTGCTTCTTCTTCTTCCTCATAAGTTTCCTCTGTTGCGCTGACATCTCCTTCTTCACGTGCTCTCCTCTTAGCAATTCCTAGTGTCTCCATTCTTGTACATAGATGTTGAATTTAATTTTGTAGAATTTAATTAGCTTCCGATCTTCCATGACTTATGCCAACTCCTATCCTAGGAGGCATATTTTTTCCAAATTTCAAGAACAGAATCAAGTCTTCGCTGATACCAAATGATGAAGATTAGATGCAGAAATATCAGAGTATGCACAGAAAATATAGAGTTTACACTCTACAAAACCTTATTACCCGCAACGATTTTGTTTTAACTTCGGGCTCGTTTAAACATACATACGGTGCGATCAACAATTTTACCATAAAAAAAAACATATAACACAAATCAATATATATGTGCAGAGTTATTACCAGAGGGTCCCACGACAAGCTTGACCAATCACCAGTGATCACAGATCGGACAACTTGTAGTTAACTTTAACACTTGAACTTTAACCCTTGTGAATTGCGAAACTACGCTGAGCTAACACGTGTCCTCCTCCTTTTTTCATCACAAATAAATTTGTTTACTTTGCAATGTATTAACACTTATCTCCTAAACATTGCAAATTGCAAAGTTGCTCCCTAATGCTACAATCTCCACTGTTGGTTTAGTCCTAGATCCAACGATCCTCGTTGTCTATCCACTCCTCACTTCACATCGCCAATTAAAAAATTTGTCTTGTGACTCTTTAACGTTAAACCCGATTATGCATGATGTGTGATGGCTTTCAACTTGTGATGATATCTCTCCCATTGATCGGGTTTAGATCTACGGCCCTCGTCGCACCTGCAATCTGATTTTCCTCTCGCTGTATAACTTAATATATATGATTCAAGAGATTTTAAGCCAATAATTAGAACATAGAGACCAATCAATACCAAAACACTAATTAATAATCAATGAACTTACAAAGTCAAGCCCTTGATCGACTAGTTATTACAATTTTTTATGCCCTCTCTGCTCTCTCCTCTCGCACACCTATTTCACACTTGTCTCACTTTTTCTCCCCTCTGCCCTCTCACACACACACACACACACACACACACATATATATATCTGAAGAAATCCTTCTCGCTTAAAATATATTTTCGTTGAAATACTCCTAAAAAAAAAATGTTATCCTATTTCTAAGCGTTTATCCTACTTGGCTCAATCTCCTCACAGAGAGAAACTAATTTCTACTTTATTTCCTAATTAATTTAGAAAACTCAAACAAACTAACTTCTCTCATTTAAAACTAAGTAAAATATTAATGGCCAATGTTTCTCCACCTCATGTTAGCCACAACATGTGAACGTACAATCACATTGCTGGCTAAGTCCAGATGCTCGTGCATCATGTTTCATAATAATTAAATATTATTTGATATTGTCATAAACTTTTTATTATTCTATTATTGTTATTGAAATAGATATTGATATTAATATAAATTTTAAAATAATAAATTTATAAGGTATAAATTAATTGATTTGTATGGATTTTAATTCTTATATTTAATTAATATAAGTTTCAAAAAAAATTAAAGGAAAAAATCATTATCACATAAATTAAAAACTATGTAAATGTTCTTCTACACAACTCAAATGCATAAAAATATCCCTAAATTATATTCTTTAAATTTTAATTGATTATAAAAACCTTACCCTGTGATATTACATCTGACTTGTGCATGCACATATCACAAAACAAATAAAATTACATTTCTTATACATAAAATTTCCCATTGTTGTTTTGAATTAGGTTGAGTCTTTATCTCTTGTCAACATAAATCTACATGATGTTTATGGAAGACCAAAAATGGGTTGGAAATTTGTATGCTAGGACCACGTTTAACCCATGTAATATATTAAATCAACAAATAAAATCTATGAACTATAGAAGCCAAATAGACTATGAATCAGCTTTCTTTACCTTTCTTAGTAACTCCAAAATCCCACTAAAATCGTCTTAGAAATTACAATAGAGAGATGGAAAACTCCCGAACCGAAGTATGAATTATGTGAATTACATATCCAAAATAATCTTAGTTTTCACTCGTTATTTAATGTAGAAACGTAGTCATGACACATATCCATGATGTAAACAACAAAAAATTATCTTACTGTAAAGAACATAAAAGGATAAGAAGCCTGGTGCAACACCAAACATGAAAACAAAGTTAATGATCCACCCACAGGAACCTATTTCATGTGTTGGCACAACCCATGCAAGAGGACCCCATGACCACCCATATGCAACCACAAATAAATATATGGATTCTACCAACAACAATTCTAAGAAGTTTTTGGATAATTCCTTGTCTGAGCTACTTGAAGCAGAATATGAAACTTTAAAGTGGGATCGTGGTAATATCTGGTGGGAGTTTCAAATCCTTTGACTTGCCAAACAACATTGCTCATAAACCCACGTAAAAATAAAAAAATAAAAATAAAAATAAAATCTTTTTGAATTCTTGAATTCAAGAAATTATTTATTGAATTCTTGAATTCAATTCCATGTTATAATATTGATTTCTTAAATTCGTGATATACTTGGAGACGGAAACTATAAAAAGTAAGCATAAATAAAACAAATTCAACAAAGTTAGGAAAAAAATGATCACCAAATCTTAAAAAGTAGTAACTATGCATCAATAAAACATTCTTAATTAAATTAGGAACTAAATTCTTACAAGATTCCTCTTTAAAATTTAAAAAAATAAATAAAAGACAAAAAACAAATATAAGTGAAATTAAAAAGTAATAAAATTATATATATATATATGAAAAAAAAATTTATGAAAAAAAAAAAAAAATTCTCTTTAAAAGTTTGCAATCGTAATGGAAACTTTGTTTTAATTATATTTTATTCTTTAAATACAAAAAAATATAATTCATGAAAATGTAAATAATAAAAAAAATGAAAAAATCAAAAGGAAAAATAAAATCACTTTACAAATAAATTAATTTAAATAATTTTAAAAAATAACAAAAAACGAATTCCCATGGTTAACTATGGATAAACCACATAATTTTTTGGTCAAAGACAAACTAATAGACAATAAATGGAAAAATAGAATGTGTAATACCATGCTTTCTCAAAGTATGATAAATACATCCTATGAGCTTTTCTAATATCATTTAATATTTGAATTTCAATTGTAAAATTAACATATAATAACATGTTCCACTAAAGTGGTGATGTTCTTCTCCTGAATATCTTGCAACTGTACAATTTGAAGTATACAATGATAAGGAATTGTAATTGATTCCAAGTTTTGACAAGGATATAATACACTAGCATATTCAATGCATATGAGAATTTAGACAAAGCTAAAACTGGGTTCCATTAATCAAAGTCTTAAGTGCACACACAATTAAAACTAGGTGCCATTAATGAAAGTAGTGATTCAAGGCCAAGGCCTAGTTGTACATGCTATTCACCAATGCTTAATGTGCCAATAATTAATGCAGTGGAAAGTTTTAAGCCATATGAATTTTTCCCACTAATATTAAATGGTTGTAGATGAATATAAATATTTTCATATAAATCCCAACACAAAATTTACTCCAAGCAACTAGTATGGAAGGGATCACTCATGAGAAACTAAGAGTTGAGTTAGAAGCATCTTAGAGATGTTATATTTAGGATATTGATAGAATTAATCTTAAACCTGTCCAAAGGAAGAGAGAATTGTAACTAGAATTATTATTCATTTTTACATTAACACTCTCCATTACAACTTTGTTCATCTCTTTGATACACTCAAATTGTTATTACTACCCTTCTGCTTGGTTTGCTCCATTATATGTCGACACCCTATAATCAATATATGTTAATAGGTCATAAGTCATAAGCTGAGCTATATATTAGGTGATAAATTGAGTGATGAAGTATAACATCCATCATGTTTGATTTTGTTTTTTACCTACTTGCTTTCTTATAATTAAATGAATATTGCTTAAATTGTTGCTTTAACAAAGGTTCTTAGTTGTTGATGAATAACACCCTCCTTGGCTCATATGTAGGATTAAATCATGATATCCATGAGGATAAAATATGGGCTAGTAGATGTAATTATATGCGTATATTAATTTTTCCATGGCATTGTTGTCTATGAATGTTCCATCTTAAGAAAAGCAGTGTTGGTCCTAGGTTTCTCTAGTGAAGTGAAAGATGTATATAATAAATGTTATGTTCATGTCCACATTGACATATCGACATGGAATACCACACATAATAAAATGGTGATCATGGGGTAGTGGATCGGTGCCGCTTGATAACCATGCATTCTTTCAATAGTTCCCAATTACAATACCCAATTTGCATGTATGCATACGGTGAATAAAGGATCCATTTATATGTACTAGAGGTGCTCCCAACTATTTATGGGACATTGGATGAGGTTTTGGGGATGAATATATAAACTGAACTACCTCCTGCTCGTGACCTTCCTCCTTAGGTATGTGAGCATCGATTTGAATGGTAACATCTCTATAAGAAAGGATTTTACATTCAATGAATATTTTGTGGACTTGCACTTAGTTATCGCTATGCCTATTTTTTAGGGGTGTTGGAACAAGTTTTTGAGTAAGATTTTTGGAGCACTTTGTATAAGGATTAGTGTGCAAGAAGGTCCTCTAAGGGTCATGGCATGGGAATATGGAAAATAAGGAAATCTATTAGGAATATTTTGTATGGTTTTTCTCATGGTAATATTTACTTCCCATAGTAAAATCGATATTTTTGGTTGTCTTGATCCTAAATGTAAAACTATAAATAGCCCAAGTAGTTATTTAGTAAAAATGGTATTTGATAGAGTAAAATAGTGTGTATTTATCTAATACATTCTCTTGTGTTTTAATTTTGGTCTATTACGCTTGTGATCAGACACAATTTAACTTTAATGACAACTTTTTCATGATAATAAAAGTATATGTTTTGGACTTATTGTTTGTGTTTGCACACTATGTGATGCATTATGTGATTTATCTGTTATAATTTTTTGAATATTTGATAATGATTGACTTACTATTCATATTGAGGGTATACCTCACTTCTTTTTAATAATAAAATATGTTGAGTACAATAGTGATAATATAGGATCCATGACTCCATCAATGTAAAATTTTCAAGGTTCCTATAGTCCCTCATAATATGCATTGAGTGAGGCTTCACCTAATCTGAGAGGTTTTCGAATGGGCTAGTGTATGAGGGGTTTTATTGGATAATTCATTCTAAACCTGAGTCTACCCTCTATGCACCAAAAAATGGTTCCATTGATGAGGTCGAGATATTTGATTTAAATGGATGTGGACACTGACTAATGAATAAGTATAGCAGTGAGCACAAGTGAAGGAACATGAATTTACAATGGAAAAAATTAAAAAATAGTGAATAATCCCCAAGGAATGGTTAAAAATGTATTTTTTTATAGACTTTCATGACTTTTTCTTTGTTGAATTCTTAATCATTTTGGTCTAATGGTTGCAAAAAATATCAGAGGAAGTTATAAACTAACACCCTATTATACCATGAAATTTAACTCTTGAAATGATTCAAAGGGTAAATTATTAAAAAAGGTATCATATGTAGTATATGTTTGTATGAATAATGTATTAGAGGGTTATGTTGTCGAGTTCACTATAGAAGGTACTCAATTATATAGTGCATCCAAAAAATAATTTTTCAAAGGGTCATAAGGAAAATAATTGAGATCATTGTTTATTGGGATTAAAATATTGATGTGTGACAAAGGAGTCATTTCATTATAATTTGGTACCATGAGTGCCTAAATTTATTTATGCATGGTGGGGATATTAGGGGCTAAATAATGGATGGCTTGTAGGAATAAAGGAAAGTGATACGGTAGCATGAGTAGATATTGAATGGCTAAGGATGAAGAGATATCAAAGATATAGAAGTAGATAGGATATAAGAAGGGTAAGAGCATGAAAATCGACACAGGATAGGAGTGTGAGGAAGAATTTAGTGAAGTGTCATGTAGTGGAGTAATATTTCGATGCAATAGTAAGGCCACAGGGGCTTCACTCAATGAACCTCTGACATATCACATGCATTCATGGCATATTAAAAAATAC
Source organism: Pinus albicaulis (assembly GCA_034641835.2). NCBI lineage: Eukaryota > Viridiplantae > Streptophyta > Pinopsida > Pinales > Pinaceae > Pinus > Pinus albicaulis. Next base: position 234,433,273 of record CM076570.1, on the reverse strand, counting down.
CCTTAATTTGGCTACATGTTGGAAAATAGCTATAAATATCACATTATTTAACCCCCTACCAATACGGACCCAATACACCTTCCCAATTTATAAAACCCCTACTTTCACTAGATATTGTAGTTATCCATTTTTTCATTAAATTTTTTTATACCGCTTTATATTTTTTCATTAAATTTAAGCTCATTTTCTATACCTTCCAATACAAAAACCCTTTACCCCCTATTATATGCTCAATATATTATGTCATTTCTTCCTAAATATATGTCCCCTAATATGAAACCACGTGTTATGGTATTTATCCCCTAGTGAAGCCCTCATGAGTCAGGCAAGGGAGAGATATGCATCGAAGCCTACTAAAGATAAAATGATTGCATGGAAAAACATATAATGAATAAGAAGGTAACAGAGTAGTGAAGATTTGAAAGTTAGAGAAGAAAAGAATAAGGAAGGAAGCCATCAAATCTAATTAGATTAAGAAGAACCGGTGTATCTTAGTCAACCTACTCAAGCCATACCCTACATCGAACCCAAAACCCTTTAAATGCCTACAAGTCAAGTGATATGGTCACCTAATAATTTGTAGATAATTTTAATTAGTGAAGGAAGTAGACATAGCGGTAAAGATAGTCAAGGTAGTGGAAGTAGTTAGATGAAAGGAGTAAAAACATCAGGAAATTGGTCAAGAGTATCATAAATTAATACCATGTAGAGAAAAATGTCTAGATTTGATTCTAATTTATGAATGGATGCCTATCATCAAACTAGGACAGATGATCCCCAACAACATATTTTTTTTTGTGAGGTAGTGTGGTTTTTCAAAAATGTCCAATATGAATAGATAAAGTTTTTGAAGTCGGATAAAACCTTTAGAGACCATGCACTTACATGGTATATCAAATATAAGTCTACTGCACAAGGAAAAAAAGGAATATCATTGGAAGAAATTAGGTAGGAATAGCTAAAAGAGTTCTAGAAACCAAAATCAAAATCCTAGTGTATCACAAAGATTAATGAGATTAAATAGCATATGAATGAATCAGTATGAGATTTTGATTAGAGATTTAATATTTTATTGGATCATTTGACATTTCAAATCCTTGATGCGTAGAATAAAGAGTGGTTTATTGAAGGATTTTTTCCTCATATGTGTATCTCGTTGACTTAATAGAAATTCACGTCACATTTTGATGCCTTAGAAAATACCATGATGTTGGAAGAATATCTCGCATGAAGCAAAAAAAATGTTGGAATTAAAAAGTGTATTTCCAACTAGAAACCTTGACAATATAGCTATACGATCTAGCAAGAGGTAAGGAGAAGTGCAAAGGATTTTGGTGTACTATATACAAGAAGGATGGACACCATAGGAATGAATGTCGGGTTGTCATGGAATACATGGTTACTAAAGCTACAAATATTTTTATGCAAATCCAAGGGCTATGGTGTGAAGTATGTAGACTATGGTTACATATACCATCCTTTCCTATGATTTCGAAGTACCAAACTTTATTCAAAACCCAATTTCTGAAATTTTTTCAAGGTAGTAGGACATGAAATCCATAGTTATCACACATTGGATTTGATGAGGGAGTGAAACAATGATGCATATAGAGAAAATGAAGGAGAATGAATTTAAACTGTAATGGAAATCTATAACACACCGAGATTTTATAATCAAGGTAGAGGCCAAGGGATTTAGGGAGGAGGAAAAATATTTCAAGGCCATAAAAGAGGAGGATTGGAACATGAATGGGCCTAATAATCTATTATAATTTCAGGAAAATAGAACACATTATGTGAGATTACTCCAACCCCTTAAAAACATGTACATATACTACAAAAATGGATCAGGATGCATAATAATATCCTCATCTTATTTAAAAGTGGCTAATAGTTACCAAAGTGTGTAGAGATGATCCACAAGGTGGAGCAGTTACATGAGAGGAACAAATACTAGAGGAGTTGCAATTGGACAAGGAAGCCAACCATACTTGTGGGTATGAAAAGAAGAAAAAATGAGTCCAATATTTGATCCAGTAAAAGAGGACACATATAAGGAGACTAGAAGAGAAACTGTTTTAGTAGAGTGGGGTACCTTAAGTTTAACCAAGCACCAAGGTATTCCCATATACGACATGCCACTGGTTTATGAAAAATATACACTTAAAAAAGCTATTGATTACGTAAGCTCAATTAGAAATTTCTTGAAGAGATATTTATAATTAATGAAGGATGAAATGACCCTCAGAAATCTATGTAGAATGATTTACCAGTCCATGTAGGAGTGAGAGTTACCTACCACATAGACCCTCAAACACATTGCTAAGAAAGTCATGTGTAATAAGAGAAAAAATAATTAATTTAGGATTAATGTGCAGATTGGATACTATGATATGGACAACATTATTTTAGATCTAAGGTCGAATTTATTTATTATTCCTAACCACAGATGGAAAATGATGGGAAGGTTGAAGTTGATTTCGCCACCTATCTATCTAAGATTGGAAAACTAGTATGAAATTTTCCCAATTGGTAGGTTGACAAGGCTGGAGGTCAACATTGATTGAGTTAGGAGCATTGTTGATTTTCAAGTTATAGATATTTTGGCTTATACCAAATCATATATCGTGTTGTTAGTAATTGGATGGAATTCGACGATCGGGTCATAATCAACTTGAAGAAAAGAAAATGGATTTTTTAATTAGGATATTTTAGTGTTACTGTGCCACTGGACTCACTAGAAGGAGACTGAAATGCAGAACCTGTGAGGGAAGGATTTAACGTATAATTTATGGAAACCTCTATAATGTAGCTTACTTATACCCAAAGTAAATTATTGATACCTAAGAAAAAAAAAAGAGTGGGTAGTATTAGGCCCGGAACTAGAGTCTATATATTACGCAAACCCTATTAAAACATGCAATGTGAACATTAGGACAAAAGAAAATCCTAATGTGACCATTATGGGAGATAATTGGGATGAAGAAATAGTAGGTGTTTGTCAATTTAATTGTCTTAAATTTCTCACTTAAATTATGGACCGGAGTTGGTAAACTTGTGAAGTCCAAGTGCACTATGTGCTAGAAGCCACTTTTAATTTAGTTTATTGGTGTGATGATTGAATTTGTAGAGATTGCTTCTAAGGATGTTTTTATTCTTATGCTCCTAATGAAATAAATTTAAATTACAACTAAGTTTTAAAAATCAACATGATTTCTATTCTGCAAAAACTGAAGCAAAACTTTTCTATCTTATGAAGAAATCTTAACTAATTTGTTAGTTTATAAAAAATATAACAGTGTAGTGTATGAAGATAAAATCAAATTATAGAAAAGGGAATTTATACGTTTTTTATTTTTTTTAAATGAAATGCTATGGAAATGAAACTTGTAAAAAAATAAACAAATCACCATTACTCTGAAAAGAAATCAATATTGAACTAAAAAAGAATTCACTCATATATTGAAAGGAAATCACTCAATCATTATTTCTTGTAAAGAAATCACTCATGCTCGTGAAAAGAACTCATTCAAAAACTGGAAAAGAAATCACTCAATTCTTTTTTAAGTAAACCACACATGAACTTGTGGAACCATATTAAAATAAATCACTGTTGTTCTTGAAAGTAAAACTATGAATCACTCTCTAATTTGATAATTTGAAAAGGAATATTAATGAAACTATGATAAAGGAAAACTATGTAAACATCTACCTCGAATGGAAAAATGATATTCTAGAAACAACTATAGCAAATGAACAATTGGAATTCTGAAAATAACTACATCAAATGGTAAAATAAAAACATGAAAACAACTACATTAAAAACATAAAATGCATAACCTTCACTATTTTCAGGGCCCTCCACAAACAAGTGGTCTCAAAGCTTCACACGAATAGTCAGCTATGCATCAAATATTCAAGGCACTTCTTCAATAAAAAGGATGTAAAATATAATTTTAGCAATTCACAGTATGTTTCAGAAAAGTAACCTCCCTTCTTTGTTTCAATGGAGTGTTTATATAGGGGTTACAATGTAATTTCATGGAGATTCATATGGCTAAAGATCATAACTGAATGGACACACAGTTTCCTTGAATTTGATGAAGCACACTCCATTCCAACCTCTATTTGATTTACTAGGCGTTTATTGACGCATGGGTGCATTGTTTTCTCACGCAACCATAAAATAGGGCTCCAAAGAACCTTAAATATCTCCCAAATGGTAATGAATTAGGGAAAAATTCTCATGTATGAATTAATTGGGCCCGTTATAAACAAAACCCATGTTGGATTTTTGTGGGATTCAATTTGGTTGGCTCCAAAAATGCATTTGAATTTGACTGGTCATAATTGCTACGATTTTCCCTTGGTCTTTGCATGGAGGTCCACATGTGCGATCTGGGTGGAATTTGACAAACAAAAATCCATATTGGAGTTTCTAGAAACAATTTCCATGTGTCAGATTTCATTATACAGTGGTGCTACTACCTGAACCATGGAGGTAGCTACGGAAACTTGACAAATCTACAACCACTTGAACTTGCTAAACTGTCATTAGTTAAAACCATGCACAATTCTTCTTAATATACCAAAAATACAGGAAAACAATGTTAATTAACAACTTAGACATACAAAGACACATTTTGAAGAATTATGGTAAAAATGGTGGCAAGTGAGTGAAATGGTGCAATGGATGGTTGGAAATAATGGCTTAATGAATGAGAAAGACAAGTGAAAATGATGACAAATCAGCGACCCAACATCTCCCCCACACTGAGATATTTTCATCTCCTCATGAAAATGAAAGGAACCAACAAAAAATTAACAACATATTTGCTCCAGAATGTATCTTTGCAAATGAACTTAATTTATTTTAACAACTATTTGTTTTCAAAGGAATAATGGCTTGATTGTTGGTTGATTTGAAGGAATGAGATTAGTCTCAGCTGCTGAATTATTCCTACTTCAATCCTTCCTTGAAAAATCAACAAGAGAATGTGTCATGAAATATCATCTTTGAATTAAGGAACAAATTTTTAGTGAGAATCCCACTAATGAAGTTCTCCAATATTCTTAAATCATTCAAATGTCTTGTCTTCAAAGGTAAATGTAAGAATCATCATGCTAACCTCATGGAAAACACGAAAATATTTTATAACTCTATAAAATGATGCAATATCCCATGAAATGAGTTAAAATATGACTAATAAATCCATCATGCCATATCTTAAGTCTTCAAAACAATGGGTCGATCAAGACCTAGTCTTCAAGAGTTATTGCTTGATTACTTTCTTCTCCAAGGGATTCTTCAATGTGTTCTTCATCTACATGCTCTTCATCTTTCATTACCTCTTTTACATTTTTGTTAGGTCCCCATAAATTCTACACAAATTATAACCATCTCACCCTTCTAAATATTTTATTTTATGCAAATGAAGCAGAGGGTTGTTGTATTTTGACAACTGTGTGCTTCTACTTTGTTTTTACTATTATCTCATAGCCATATTCTCTCTAACATAGGAAACATATTGAAGTATTTATTGAACCCAAACATTGTAATTTCCACCTTAAAGTTTCCTCCATAATGCCTTTGGAAAATTAACGATGAAGATGTCCTTATTAATTATGAGAAATATGACCTTTGAAGAAGAGAAAAAAATTTCAACCTAAATGTAAGTTTCACGAAATAAAATTTCCCAAGAAAAGACCAAAACAACAAAAAGGGCTAAAATTAAAGGATTTTAATTCCATGGCTACAAAATTATTAGAGACCACATTTCCCAAGTGGAATTTTCGACATCTTAATTTCAATTATATTACGCTTGTATGTTTCAAGAATAAAATCATCTTCATGAGGTCTACTATTGAAGGATCAAGTTTAATTTTTAATTTTTTCCAAAGCGCCAATCATGGAAAAAAAATTCCGAGCTACTTCTCAAAGATTTCCCAAATCATATATTTGACATGAGATCTAGTTCAATGATGGAAAATATGTTTGATAGTATGAGTGGTCTGAAAAATGAAAGATATGGTTAATGAAGGCTAGGTCAATGATGGAGAAGATGGATTGCATGAATGGTAATTGAAGTGGTTATTTTTCACATTTTACTAAATTTTTAATAAACTAAAAAGTCTTATGAAATTTTTTACCTCAATTTTACCTTTGGAAGAACTTGAAATGTTGAGGTAGGAGTTGTAGGTGTTGCTTTGGCTCAAGTATGTTTCTTTGTCACTTTGACCTTGCTCCATGAAATGTACCATTTTCATGTAGCAGGCTTGTTTTTGCAATATATCTCAAATGGTAAATAAGATTCTCCTCAAATTTTCTAAGGTGGTTTTCATTAGTTTAATGCATCTTCCCACAAAATATATCATCCAATGGGTGCACAGATTTCAAGAAAATTGAGATATGGATGTAGTCAATAGTGACCAATTTATTGACAAATACACACTAAAATTTCTTGAAATTTTGTGTATTCATTTACCATAAAAGTTTTAGGGCCAATAGATTCATGATTTGCAAGTGATGATCAAATCAAAATTTTCCCTGTTTCACCCTTCATGTTGCCAAATGTTGTCACAAAAATGTATGCCACTAACTCATTTTAAGGCCAAATTAAGTGCTTCAAAAGAGAAATTGTGTGTTTTTAATTGTTTTACCACCACATGCATTAAAAATCCTCTTTTGATAAAGAAAATATGTTTCTATGCAAAAATACCAAAATATGGCCTAATGTTTCCACAATGGTGAAAATTGAGAATCCACCTTTAAAACCTGCTAAAAAGTCCTGGAAAATTTCAATTTTTTTTTTAATTCTTCCCACATCTAACTCAAATTATCATATTCTAAGAAAACCCAGAAGATCATAATTTTTTTACTTCTCCAATTTCTTGCAATATTTGTGCCAAAATTTCTTCTAGAACAAGCTACTACAGCAAAAACAGGTTGTTACAGTAATAATTGCAGATATTGCAACTTTCCGTAGTTTTTGCAAAAAATGTCAATTTTTGCAAAAAAATTGTTTTCTCCAAGTTTGAATTACTGATTTTGATGCAGGTCCAACCCTGCAAAACCCAGAATCTCACTCCTGTTGTGCATATACAAAATGCATCTCAAAAAAGCACCCAATAAAACTTCAGATTAGGGCAATTACATGCACTATCATTGCGGAAGCTCCTTCTTCAAATGGCATTTAGAAACCAAAACACACTCTCAATCATCATCTATGACTCTTCATTTAAATTCATTGAAGCAAAGGTTTCTCTTCAACCTCATATGATGGCCACTCTTCTTTCTCCATATGGCAATTCAATTCATATTCAGTCAAACCAAGTAATACATAGTCTTTAATTCAATGTTCATGGAATGTTTTAAACAATTCTTTGACTTGGTAGAAATTTCGAGTTTCCAATACATATATGCCCTTTAAACATAATCGAGATTGACATTCACAAACACCACCAGCGCATATGGGATTACTAACCTCCAAGGTTTATTCAACATACAATTTCTTCTATTCAAAAATCAACTTTTTAAAATAAAGACCATATAAGCTGAAACCTATACCTGGCCTTTTCTTACTTCTATGCTTCTGATCGAACAACCAATTACAATGTAATGCATCACAGTTTCAACAGATCGGTTTCAATTATTCATGGCACCTTTACGATGGCATCAATCCATTAACGCTTATATATTAAGGTGTTAAACCAGCGTTTAACATAAATCATTTTATAATGCATTTGAATAAACTAGCATCTATCTTACCTTCTCCATCCATCCAAATTCCTGCAAAAAATTTCCAACTCAGCATTTAACGCTGCCATACATCGACTTTCTCCATCGTTGGTTAACACTTCAGTTCAATCCATTATTCCAGTCTTGTAAATCTCTTCACACACCGAAAATGCTCAAGTTTGAATCGACCTTTGCCAATTTCAACATATATTTAATTTTCATCCATGCATCAATGTTAACAATGCGTCTGGCCCAACGCATATCCAACTCCAATCTCACATACTTTGTAACCATTCGATTCATTTCAAAGCTTAATTGCAATCCGATTGTCCAAAATACCTGCAATACCACAGATCGACTTCAGAATCCGCTTCCATTTAATTTGTAACGCATTTTCTTCAACACCGCCTCTTCAATCGATCTATACTGTGCGTTCGTTTCATTTGCTAATCGACAGAACGTCCTGCCATTTCCTTATCTCTGTGATTAAAATCTGTTTCAATCGATTAAAATTGAAAGAATTAAAACAGAACTCTGTGTTTCATATTAAAACAGAACTTTGCACCTCGATTAGTCTCAATTAGATCGTGCTTCATACAATGTATATATATAACTCTGCATTTTATTTTCAATCAATTTCAACCAACAGCTTCTCTCCAACGTAATTTCATACAGCTCTACGAATACCATGTGCCCTCACTTTATTCAATGCCTCCATACAAAACTACAAATCAACATAAAAGCAATCGATTCACTCAACACATGGATTTACTATTACAATTAATAACATCGATTCTTTCAGCTTATGTGCAGAGTCACAACACAAAGGTTATTAAAACCAAACGTATAAAAAATCGAACTCAATAATGTGCTCGAAAGTCAAATTATACATTGATATAAAAACAACAATTACAAAAAACCTCTCATTCATGGCCAGATATTCAAAATCCATGGCCCTTTCAGTTGTACATAGATGTATAGGAAAACCCCTACCTCCTACCTCTCTCCCTATTCTATTCTACTTGATCTATTTGCTTTTGAGACTCATAAATTTATACAAATTTAAAATGATCTAATTTGAGTTCAATCCCTTTAATATCTCAACACCCCTAAAAGATAGATCTTTATCTCTAAAACCTTGCAACTAAATCTATCTTAGGCTTCCTAATTATCTCTTAGATATCTCTCATCTAATTTCTCTCATGTTTTCCAGTTGTTTGGAAACATTTACAAATTCTCACAAATAATTAATTTAAAACATAATTAATCACTCAAAAATAATATTAATATTTACATGAAATTAATAAATTCTCAAAACATGAGACCCCTAGGTTCAATAAAAATACAAGGTATTTTTCTGAGCTAATGCTCCTGCATTAGACTCCCAAGGTTGAAAATGATCATGATCTCCTGATCATGCATTTTAAATCTTTGAACACCTGGATCCCACACCTTATTTTGTAAGTTATCATCAATTTCTGCTGTCGTATGCTGCTTTTCTCCAGGTATCCATATCTTATGTTGCCTTGCTCCACTAGCTGCACTTTCACAATCTGTCTCCATCTTCATTTTTCTGCTACTGCTGCTTCTCTTCCTCTTTTCTGCTAATATCTTCCTCTGAGATACTTTCATCATGATTCTTCTAATTAATTCAATTTCTCTGTCCAATAAATCTTCAGATTGCTGATTTCTTGTTGTCTGCTGAGCTAAGATGGCTTGCTCAGTTCTTACTCGTTCAATTTTTACTGTCACTTGCTGACTTCTTGCTTGTTCCATCTGTACTGCCACCCAATCATCCATGCCCTCTTGTCTTCTGAAACAGAAAACTTCTTCTCTGCTTTCTCCTATCAGCAACTTATTGGATTGGTACATTGTGTACTCTTTTATGCTAATTTCATCTCTCTGCCTCTGCAGTTCCCAATTCTGAAATTGAGATTCCTCCTGTACTGAATTTTGATCATTCAGCATCCCTTCCAGCAACATAACGTCCTCATCCCATGGATTATATGTTTCCACAGAATTTTCATCTTTCTCCTTCATTTGACTTCTCAACTGAGTCAAATGTTCTTCAGTACCTGCAATAATACCTACATTCACAAAACACTTGTTAAAAAAAAATCATAAGGCATTAGTGCCTTGTCCTCCTTTGCCAGCACTTCAGTATGCTGTCCTGAATTTTCCATTTCAATCAGCACATCAGTATGCTGATTCTCTCTACCCAAATAATTCTCTGAAGAACTCTCAAGACTATCAACCAGTATTTCTCGTACATCATCTGCTTCCATGATATCTTTCTTCTCTCGTTCACTGTACTAAAATCTTCCTTCTGCTGCAATCTTCCTATCATACTCTGAATTCACCAACAAGTATTCCAACAATGCAATTTCTCTGTGGCATTGTTGAATCATATCATCATCACTTACAGTCCCTACATTCATACATAAACTTTCAGTTTGAAAATCACAAGTTTCAACAGTCTCAACTGTTGGTTCATATACCAGTTCTTCAAGCTCATCCTCTTCTTCATTCACAAGAACTTCCTCTTGTACGGTAACATCTTCATAAGATTGCACATCCTCCTTAGTAAAACCTGTAATCACATCAAAATTTTCAGCTACATAAATACAAGAGTTCACATTATCCAGCTAATCTGGATCTGCCCAATAGTTCAAGAAATCATCAATGATCTCCTCCTCTGTTTCATCAATGGAAACCTCAACTTTCAACTCAGCTGCTCTGAGTTCTTCACGTCTCAACTGTACATCCATCATCTGCTCGAGCTTCTTCAGCTCTTCTGTTAACTGCATGTTTATCTGTCGATCTCTTCTCTGTTGTAGTCTCTGCCACTTCAATCTCTTCCTCATGATCCAACCATGTCTCTGGTCCTTCATACCTTCCTGTAACAATTCCATCAATAACTCAAGATGAACCGCGATCTCAGCTTTCTCTTTCTCATACTCTTCATCAGTCCACTGTTGTCTCATGCCATTTTCCTTGGCATATTTCTCCTTTTCTCTACTGTGGCCTCTCTCTGAACCTCTGCTCTCTCCTTTATGACTTTCAATAGTCATCTTCTTCACCATGAGTTCCTCACCCATGAGTTGCACCAAGCCTCTGCAATAGTAAACTCTCCTGCTGCCACTTACCTCACCAATCCCTTCCTCTGGATCTGGTCTTTCAGTAATCACCAGTCCTCTGCTGGAACCCTTCAAGCATTTCTCCATTGCTCCTTCAGGCTTCTCTCATCTGCAACTTTCAAGAACACACTTGTCCTTTTCATTCAACCTCTGTTGAATCTCCAGGTTCTGCCACACTCCCTTAGAATCCATGTCGGACTCTTTCATCACTGCACTCCAGCTGTGATCTACATCTTCCTGCTGAGATTTCTTCACTATGCCTACAACCAAATTCTGCAAACAGTCTTCAAACCAGAGTTAAATATCATCTGCAAACTCACCTTCAAGATCCTGCTGATCTTGCTTCACTTCGTCAACTGCACTTGCATATCTGTGCTGCAATCTTCATTTGCTTCAAAATAAAATATTCATTCATCGCATGCAATTAACTCAATTCAATTTAAAAACTTAAACCTTCACATAGAGCTATTCCAGCTCTGATACCAAAATGATGCAGGTCCAACCCTGCAAAACCCAGAATATCACTCCTGTTGTGCATATACAAAATGCATCTCAATAACTCACCCAATAAAACTTTAGATTAGGGCAATTACATGCATTATCATTGCGGAAGCTCCTTCTTCAAATGGCATTTAGAAACCAAAACACACTCTCAATCATCATCTACGACTCTTCATTTAAATTCATTGATGCAAAGGTTTCTCTTCAACCTCATATGATGGCCACTCTTCTTTCTCCATGTGGAAATTCAATTCATATTCAGTCAAACCAAGTAATACCTAGTCTTCAATTCAATGTTCATGGAATGTTTTAAACAATTCTTTGACTTGGTAGAAATTTCGAGTTTCCAATACATATATTCCCTTTAAACTTAATCGAGATTGACATTCACAATAGCCACCAGCGCATATGGGATTACTAACCTCCAAGGTTTATTCAACATACAATTTCTTCTATTCAAAAATCGACTTTTTAAAATAAAGACCATATAAGCTGAAACCCATACCTGGCCTTTTCTTACTTCTATGCTTCTGATCGAACAAACAATTACAATGTAATGCATCACAGTTTCAACAAATCAGTTTCAATTATTCATGGCACCTCTACGATGGCATCAATCCATTAACGCTTCTATATTAAGGTGGTAAACCAGCGTTTAACATAGATCATTTTATAATGCATTTGAATAAACTAGCATCTATCTTACCTTCTCCATCCATCCGAATTCCTGCAACAAATTTCCAACTCAACATTTAATGCTGCCATACATCGAATTTCTCCATCGCTGGTTAACACTTCAGTTCAATCCATTATTCCAGTCTTGTAAAGCTCTCCACGCACCGAAAATGCTCAAGTTTGAATCGACCTTTGCCAATTTCAACATATATTTAATTTTCAGCCACGCATCAACGTTAACAATGCATCTAGCCCAACGCATATCCAACTCCAATCTCACATACTTTGTAACCATTCGATTCAGTTCAAAGCTTAATTGCAGTCCGATTGTCCAAAATACCTGCAATACCACAGATCGACTTCAGAATCCACTTCCATTTAATTTGTAACGCATTTTCTTCAACACCGCCTCTTCAATCGATCTATACTGTGCATTCGTTTCATTTTCCAATCGACAGAACGTTCGGTCATTTCCTTATCTCTGTGATTAAAATCTGTTTCAATCGATTAAAATTGACAGAATTAAAACAGAACTCTGCGTTTCATATTAAAACAGAACTCTGCGCCTCGATTAGTCTCGATTAGATCGTGCTTCATACAATGTATATATATAACTCTGCATTTTATTTTCAATCAATTTCAACCAACAGCTTCTCTCCAACGTAATTTCATATAGCTCTACGAATACCATGCACCCTCACTTTATTCAATGCCTCCATACAAAACTACAAATCAACATAAAAGAAATCAATTCACTCAACACATGGATTTACTATTACAATTAATAACATCGATTCTTTCAGCTTATGTGAAGAGTCACAACACAAAGGTTATTAAAACCAAACGTATAAAAAATCGAACTCAACAATGTGCTCGAAAGTCAAATTCTACATTGATATAAAAACAACAATTACAAAGAACCTCTCATTCATGGCCCTTTCAAAATCCATGTCCCTTTCAGTTGTTCATAGATGTATAGGGAAACCCCTATCTCCTACCTCTCTCCCTATTCTATTCTACTTGATCTATTTTCTTTTGAGACTCATAAATTCATACAAATTTAAAATGATCTAATTTGAGTTCAATCCCTTTAATATCTCAACAAATCCCCAAATCTCTCAACACCCCTAAAAGATAGATCTTTATCTCTAAAACCTTGTAACTAAATCTATCTTAGGCTTCCTAATTATCTCTTAGATATTTCTCATCTAATTTCTCTCATGTTTTCCAGTTGTTTGGAAACATTTACAAATTCTCACAAATAATTAATTAAAAACATAACTAATCACTCAAAAATAATATTAATATTTACATGAAATTAATAAATTCTCAAAACATGAGACCCCTAGGTTTAATAAAAATACAAGGTATTTTTCCGAGCTAATGCTCCTGCATTAGATTTGGATTGTACATTGAATGTTGCAGTATAAACCATGAAACAAAATGCATATTGACTAAAATAGGACCAACTTTATTGTTTTGCTTGAAAATGAAATAAATGAAAAAGAGTTGTACTGGTGTCGTCATGCTATTATTGAATGAAAAAATGATGAACATACTACTACAAGAAACCAATAAAATATATTGTTGTAAGTTGTTTTCCATTCCATAAAATAAGTAGTCTTCATAAAATCCAAAATTCATGGTACAATTCTTACCATGGGAATTAATGTGTCGAAGTCGAGCATGGGAACAAATCATTGGATTACCGATCAATGATGAAAATCATTAACGAGTGTGAGAAAACTCACCAACAATTTAAATTAGTGTCAAGGTACGTGAGTGCATATTGATAGGGACAAATGAATGTGTTGAAGTCAAGTCACCTACAAGATCTAACAATCAAGACACATTGTTTTATTCTCATTGTTGTCAACAAGGAGGCTTTCCATTAATGCATGCAAGTTCCAAGACACTCCAAATAATCTTTGATCTTGATCCCAGATAAGGTGTTAAGGTCGATGTGACAATATCTGTTGGAAGGTGGACCTCAAGGAATCCCACATCAGCCAAATCTAGCATAGAACAAAAAAGGATTCGAAGTACCATAATTAAGGACTGAAACCATCATGAAATTGCAGAACTTATTGTGAAAATTTCAATCTAGTTGCCTAGTTTTGAAGCAAAGCTCATGTCCAATTGCGCCAGCAAGCTGGTTTTCACAATAAGACTTATTTTTCTCTTTAATTTTTTTTCTTTTTTTTATATGTCCTACTCTACTTGAAAAATAAATCTCGTTCAAGTATATGAATACTTCCAATGGAACCATTTGTGTACCAAGAAGATAGATAAACACATATGCATGTTTGAAATATACTTTTTGATATGTAACAATATATGAGAGACTGCCTGCCTTGATTGAGATGATGTCAGAAAATGTTGAAGAATTGAGTATTGGGATCCAATGACTGTCTTGAACCAAGATTAGACGTAATATTGTATTCCTTAGCTTCCTACTATCATGCCATGCAAGTATTCAAATATGTGATCCACATTCATAGAATCTCATGATAATTATGCATGAAACGTTTCAATCTCAGGTTCCAACAACTTCTCTTCTTAGATGGGAATCCATTATTCTTGGACCTTATTTGAATCTTCTTCTTCCGGTTTTTTTTTCTTCAATGGAAGCCAGAGAATCATTTTTCAATACCTCAACATTGTAAGTGGATTGAGGTGTTTTATTGTTGGGGATCTCAAATGGTTGTGCAGGTAATGGAGTGTGAATGGATATTTGGGGTGCTTATGTGGATGGTAATGGGCAATGTTGAATTGAGGTCAACTGAGGGTGAAGTTGATATTGTGGTGGAGGTGAATGGTATGGATAGCATTGATATTGGTATTGAGGATAGTGAGGAATAGATTGAGGATACAATGGATTTATTTTGTAAGGCCCTTTCCAACCTTGTAGCCAAAATTGGGTTTGAGGTTGGGATTAAGATGGCCAAGGTTTCCAAGGCAAGGTTGTTTGCCAATTAATTTGAGATTGTTGTGCATAACCCTGATATTGCATCATACCAGGTTGATGAGGCTTCCATGGTATTCTTGGAGCTACATAAGAATATTGTTCCAGTGTTTGATTTTCTCCTTGGTAAACTTCCTTTAACCCTGGTAATGATGGTAAATACTGAGTAGTATGTGATCATGCACATATCTCACAAATTTTAATGTTATCAAGTGGACATTCATGAAAAGAATGTTTCTTTCTACATTTATGGAAAAATATAAATGAAGTATAATTCTCAATTTTCTGTTGGTTTTTCATTCTTATCATATCACTTTTCTCATTTAAATTACCAAGAATGTCTAGCAAATTGTTAATTTCAATTTTTCATACCGATCCTTATGTCACCTTACTTACTCTTGCTATAACTAGATCTTGGGGGGATCTTCCATACTTTTCTTTTCCCCTTGATATGTTCTTTCATAGTTCACAAATCTCTTGAAATTAAAATTGAGAGGCATCTCCTTTTCCCACCAGGTTAAGAAGATCAATACATTCATCCCTTATAGAATTTAGTAGGAGAGTTTTTAATGTGTCTAATATTAAATTATGAAATTTACATATTTTGGCATTATAAGTAAATATCTCCACTAAAAATTCTATGCTTTCATCTTATTTTTGGTTCATCTTAAGCACTTCATTTCTAAGGTCATGGTGTATGCAATAATCTTTATATTTTTCCAAAAATACTATTTTCATATCATCCCATGTACTTATAGAATGTGTTCCTAAAGTCATGAACCATCTATGAGATTTATCCTTTAATGTTGTTGGAAACAAATTCAATTTTTTAATGTGTAATGAGTAGCCATAATATCTACAAATTATTTCAAATCCAAAAAGAAAGGTTTTCGAGTCTTCTGATCTCATACCTTTGAAGTTAGGAAGTAAAAATGGAGGGATGTTCTTCACTTGAACGTTGATACCAGCTTCTTAAATGGGAAATATAAAAAAATCTTCCTCATTGTCATAATCTCCATCCATTTCTTCAACCTCATTTTTCACCTCTTCTTCTACCTGCAAAAACAAGAATTCATGATGTGGATGTGTGGCTCTTACTGCACAACGTGATATAGTGGGGGTGGTAGGTGATTGAAGTTTTTTTTTTAATTAAAATAAAAGGACTCCTATATACACTTCCCCAGCAACAACACCAAAATTTTTGTCTATTTAATTGTCTTAAATTTCTCACATAAACTATCGACCAGAGTTGGTAACTTGTGAAGTGAATAGAAACCTCTTTTAATTCAATTTATTGGTGTGATAATTGAATTTGTAGAGATTGCTTCTAAGGATGTTTCTATTATTATGTTCCTAATAAAATAAATTTAAATTACAACTAATTTATAAAAATCAACATGCTTTATATTTTGCAAAAACCGAAGCAAACCTTCTCTATATTATGAAGAAATCTTAACTAATCTATTAGTTTCTAAAAATTCTAATAGTTTAGTGTACGAAGATAAAATCAAATTCTGGAAAACGGAATTTATACTTTTTAATGTTTTTGAAATGAAATTCTATGGAAATGAAACTTGTAAACAAATAAACAAATCACCATTACTATGAAAAGAAATCACTCTTTAACTGAAAAAGAAATCAATCATATAATGAAATTAAATCACTCAATCACTACTTCTTGTAAAGAAATCACTCATGCTCGTGAAAAGAACACATTCAAAAATTGGAAAATAAATCACTCAATTCTTTTTGAAGTATACCACACATGAACTTGTGAAACTATTTTAAAATAAATCAATGTTTTTCTTGAAATTAAAACTATGAATCACTCTCCAATTTGATAATTTGAAAAGGAATACTAATAAAACTATGATAAAGGAAAAATATAGAAACATCTACCTCAAATGGAAAAATTGAATTCTAGAAACAAATACATCAAATGACAAATTGGAATTATGAAAATAACTACATCAAATGATAAAATAAAACCATGAAAAAAAACTACATTGAAAACATAAAATGCAGAACCTTCACTCTTTGCAGGGGCCCTCCACAAACAGGTGGTCTTAAAGCTTCACAGCAACAGTCATATACGCATCAAATATTCAAAACACTTCTTCATTAAAAAGGATGTAAAACAGAGTTTTAACAATTCACTCTATGCTTCAGAAAATTAATCTCCCTTCTTTGTTTCAATGGAGTTTTTATATATGGGTTACAATGTAACTTCAGGGAGATTCATATGGTGAAATATCAGAACTGAATGGGCACCTAGTTTCCATGAATTTTATGAAACATAGTCCATTCCAACCTATGTTTTCTTGATCGGGCGTTTATTGACACATGGGTGCACTATTTGCTCACAAAACTACAAAATAGGGCTCCAAAGAACCTGAAATGTATCCCAAATGGTAACGAATTCGGGAAAAATGATTACATTGAACTTAATTGGGTTGGTGCTGAAAAAAACTCAAGTTTTTTTTTTGCGAGAGTCGCTTTATTTTTCTAAGAAAAAACATTTTAATTTGACTGGTCAAAAATGCTATGATTTTCCATTGATATTTTCCTGGAGGTCCACATGTGTGAGCTGGGTGGAATTTGAAAAACAAAAATCCATATTTGAGTTTCTAGAAACAATGTACATGTGTCGGATTTCATTATATAGTCGTGCTACTACCTCAACTATGGAGGTAGCTATGGAAACTTGACAAATCTGTAGTCACTTGAACTTGCTAAATGGACATTGGATAAAACCACGAATTTTTTTTCTTAATCTACTAAAAATAAATGAAAACGATTTTAATTAACCACTAAGACATACAAAGACATATTTTTAAAAATTATTGTAAAAATGGTGGCAAGTGATTGAAATGTTGCAATGGATGGTTAGAAATAATGGCTTAATGAATGACAAATATAAGTGAAAATGATGACAACTCAGCGATCCAACAATAATTATGATTTCTAATTTGTTGTGTGAATATCAAGACTTGATCCCAACGACATTTTCAGAAATTAAAGGTATATTTTGGGAGCTCAAAGAAATGAAGATACCTTTGTAGGAAGATGCAAATCTAGTTAAATATAGACCTTATAGGTCGAATCGCGGCTATAAGAATAAAGTGAAGAAAGAATTAAATAGAATGTTGGAATTGGGATTATTGAACTAGTCGAAGAATCTGAATGGGTATGTCCAATGGTGGTGCAAGAAAAGAATATATGAGAGATCAGGATATGTGTGAACCTAAGGAAGTTGAAGGATGCGTGTGTACATAACCCTTTCCCTATCTTGTTTACAGATGAAGTATTGTGGAATGTAGGAGGATGAGATGCCTACTCATTTACTTGCATATTTTTAGAGTATTTTCAGATCTAGATCACACCAAAGGATAGGCACAAGACTACTTTTAGAACCAAATGGGTATCATTCTAGTATATTGTCATGCATTTCAATCTGAAAAATGTGCTTTTAGTATTTTTTTCATTGGTGGTGGAAACCGTCAAGGATTTCATTCGTAAATTTATAGAGGTATATACCTACATGAATAAACAATATTTATTCTCTTAAAGAAACATGTTGCTGTTCTACACTTAATTCTGGAAAGAATGTATATAAATGAAAATCTCATTAAACTTGAAGAAGTTTATTTTTTGTTCACCATTTGGTATTTTTTTGGGTCATGTAGTATGCAATAAAGGTCTATTAGTTGACACTATGAAGATTGTTGTTTTAGTAGATTTACATCCACGAACAACATTGTGAAAATTGCTTGTGACTCTAGTTCATACATGTCACTATATAAAGTTCATACAGGGATATGCAAAGATTACAAGCCCCTCAGAAACTATGTTGAATAAATAATTTAAGTTCCAGTGGAAGGAATAATTCTAGCGAGATTTAGATACTTTGAAGGAAAAGTTGGCTTTCATGTTGATTTTAGTTTTTATAGACTAAGAAAAGAAGTTACATGTTCATGTGTATGCATCATACATAGCTTTAGGTGAAATTTTATCTCATCCAAGATAAGGGGATATAGATCACCTGATTTCATTTTTGGGCAGGAAAATTTCAACAATAGAAAAAAATTTCATTACTGAAGAATGAAAAGGATTGGTAATGGTTTATGACTAGAAAATTTCATACATTATTTACTTGGGTTACACTTTAGAATTTACACATATCATATTGCATTGATATACTTAGTCAACAATATAGTTTTGGGGAGGAGGATATGCAAATGGTTGTTGCTATTTCAAGAATATGACTTCCAGATCATTGTGAAACTAGGAAGAATCAATTCAAGACCAAATTATTTTTCGTGCATTTTGACAGGAGAATATGCGGGAAACCTTGATGACAATTTCCAAATGCACACTTGTTTGTAGCTGAAATGGTTTATGATTACTTTGTAGATATCATATAATTCCTTAGTATAGAATTAGCCATAGCATATTATACGGTTGCATAGAAGAAATAATAAGTGGTGAAGGAAATATACTATCAACTTATAGAATGATACTTATACAAGTTAGGAATGGATGCCATACTTTAGTAGTGTGTCTTAGAACATAAAATACCTTGGATAATGTCATAAGCACATGAAGGATTTGGAGGAGGTCTCTATGCATGGAAGGATAATGTGCATAAGATCATGTGCATAGGGCTATGGTGGCCCACTCTCCATAAGGATCGATTTTTATTTTATTTTTCAGAAATGTGACATATGCTAAAGAGTTGGAAAATAAAATAAGAGGGAGGAGATGCCACTATTTCCACAATTAAGAATACAAGAATTTGATAATTGGGAAATACGTTTCAATGGACCAATCAATCCACCAGTAAGAAGATTGGGAGCTAGATATATCATCGTTGTGACAAATTATCTTTCTAGATGGGTTAAGGCATAGATTTCCAAAGACTTTAGCATTGAGACAACCACAAAATTTCTATTTGAGAACATAGTCACAGGGTTTGGATGTCCTCAAGTAATAATGAGTGATTAAGGTACTTAATTTATAAATAACACAATTGCTTCCCTAGCTGAGGAATTTCAAATCTACCTTTAGAAGAGTACCCCTTATCACCCCTACGCCATTGGTACTATTGAATCCTTCCAAATATGTTAGAGAACACTCTGAAAAATTCTATGATGTGAACTATGATGATTGGGACATAAATATTCCAACTGTTCCATGAGCGTATAGAATCACCTATAAGAAATTGATAGGACATACACCCTTTACATTAGTATATGGGTAATAGGAAATAATGTCTATGGAGTTTTTGGTACCAGGTTTATGCATTGCTGCCATGGAAAACTTGAATGATGAATGATTCAAGCACATGTAGAGAAGATACTGTCAAAGCTTCTATAATTAGAGGAAAATCAAGAAATAGTAAAATTCCATCAGAATGTGAAAAAGGCATGCAAATTTTTTTGATGTGATAACTGTATAAACAAGAGGAGGTTTCAGCCAAGGAACTTGGTTTTCCTATATAAAAGTGAGTTATTTAAGATTCTAGGAAAGTTTCAAATGCATTGGTTAGGCCCATATACGATTAGGTGTGTCATAGAGGCAAGGGCTATCCAATTAGAAAATATGAGTGGGGATATGTTAGAAGGCTTTTTTAATGGAATATGGATGAAGCACTACAAGAGCAATGAACCTTCTATGTAGTAGGAATTTCCACACAAATTGAGATAGAGAGAGAAAGAGAGAGAGTAACATAGACCTATCAAAGTGGTAGAAAATTTTCGAACTGTTATCACACATAAATTTTTAATTTTTGATTGATAGGGTCACTCACCTAGGTTTCATTTTGTCTCATAAGGTTGATTCATGAAATTGATGAGAAATTGATGAAATTTTCTTTATCCTAAGTCTAAAACACTCCATTAGTCATGTCATCTCAGTCATATCTATCAAGTTCCACATTAGGTTAACATGCATGGTTTCAAATCAAGATAATGGCCACATGTCTGCTTTTTCACGGTTCTACATCAAATATAATTGTAAACTGGAAAATTTCGCTATGGAATCACCTAACCAGTCCATAGCGAATCTTCCAGGTTTCTAACTGAATACGCTGTGAAATCATGTTTTTCAGCACCAAAACAGAGGATGATGACTTGTCAATTTTATAATGGTTTAAGATAAAGGTGAGGTCATCTAATCTGTTATCATGGTCATCCAAGCATGCAACAACATAAATACCACCCATCCTTACCTTTCGCTCTTACATTTTTCATCATGCTCTCCACATTCGAATTTCATTTTTAAAACTTATCCCCAAAGTACCTCACTGTCATCTTTTTTTTGAGTTTTGCATGCATCAATCCATTATCATCTCTAAGAAGCTTAGTCCCACCACAAGCAACTTGTTGTTCAGTTTTTCTTTTTGTAGGTGTAGTAGTTCAAGAAGGTAGCGTGGTTATAAAAGATGATGGCTATGAAGAAGAAAGTAAACAAGGGAGGCTCTTGTGTGAGATATGAACCTATTTACTAGGAAAACTGCCTTGAAAAAAGTAAGGGGATCTCCCTGGTATAAAATCCCAGCTAGAATCTACATCATTTTTTAATGGGATCCCATCTGGTATGTGGGCCCGGTCACTTTTATGTTGATCAGATGTATGCCCATTCTTAGATAGAGATGTTGTTATAACATCATTTATCACCTTCATGTACTTGAAAATTTTCACAAAAACCAGTATCTTAAAACCCATACGCGACTCTGCCCAAACTTTTCCATTTATGCACGCAAGTCCATTCATAAGATATCCGTGTATACCTTTTTAATTATTAAAAAATATATATTTTCCATATTTTTGAGGTGGGTTTGATGGTTATTCCGGTAATTTAACCACCCCAGCCTGTGGCCTCACTGATTTTAACTGTAGAAACTAATTTGAGGGAGTATAAAATCCCCTCAAAGGAATGGCCTAAGGGAGAGAGAAAAATATAGATATTATACTCTGTTGGAATCTTATTCAAGTCTGATATTCCCATGCCTCCTGCACTTCCTATGTATATTTAGGAAACCCTTGTTTCTTGGAGATGTTCATCACCATATATGACATCTATTATGCACACATCTTGGAATAATTCTTGTGAGGCTAGGGCTAGATGGATCCAGAGGATAGTACGCTCGAAGACCGTGGTAGGATTCAGGTGATCTCTCCACATTTTTATTATTGTACGTGTCATTCATAATAAGAAGATCCATCTTGTTCCCGATTTTTACGTGTATATGATGCTTTATACATTTGTAATAATCAGTAATCGAACATTTCATATTGTTTTTATGATATTATACATGGTTTTCACTGACATTTAGGAACTATATATGTTGTACAACTAGGTTTTTGCATTCTTTCTTTGTTGATTTACAGGTTACGGAGCACAAAGTGTTGCAAGGGGTTTGTACCCTGCGGGATCTACATCAACCGAGGGACTTTCGCGTAAGTTCTGCAACTAGTAACATCTAGTTTTCAGTATAAAAGTTGGTTAAGTGAGTCCTTCTTGAATGGCATGCCCCTGATCTGTGAAGGTTGTAAAGCCAAGACCTTTAGGGTATTATTTCCTAAAAAAGAAATGGTGACTCCGCTGGGGATCACATTCTTGTGATTTCCCATTCAGGTTGTTTCATCTGTCTTGTATGTTCCCAACAGTTTATGTCACTTTTTATAGTCTATGTAATATTCCCAATTAGTCCCAAGCTAATGGAAATATTCATTTTTGTTTTGTTTTCTATTTCATGAATAAATATGTAAAGGAGGATCCATAAAACTCCTAAAACAGTAAATAAATCAATGCCACATGTAAGCAAATCTAAATCTAGGCTATTTAAATAAGCACCCTTAGATGTGAAAGGGGCTGGATCATTTGACTAGGTCAACCATGACCAAATATACAACATTGTCTTAGATGAGTGGCCATCAATGAGGCACAACTCAATTTTAGATGGAGATGGCTCGTGTGAAAGGAGCTATTTCATTGGAGGTGGTTTAGGGTTTGCAAGCTCTCAGCTTATAAAACAAAGAGGATGGTAGCAAGAGAAGGGTTGTTGATGATATTATATTTTTGAATATATTTTCTGTTTAGACATATAACATTATCTTGGTTGTTTAACAGATAATAGTGTTGTTTATCACTGGGTGTTCCTGATTGGGAATCCCACCTCTTTGCTTGAGAGGCCTCTTGGAAGATTCTTGCATGTCTTGTCCACTATTAGGCATTTGGCCAAGCTTCTGCTTCCAAGTACAATGCATATCATGTTGAGGGTTTGGTTGTCCTTGTAAGCTGCAGCAAGTGGAGGCTAGATCTACTCAGATCTAGGCCATTCTAGTGCCTCTTTTCAGTGGGAAAGTATTATATCCCATTGGCAAGGGAGTATTGGACCTTTGGAACTACATTTTCAGATCTTGGCATCAGGTCAATCATATTCTAAATCCTACATCATAGTCTTGCTTCCAGAACTACGTTATCTGTGTGGGTACTGCTGCAGGGTGTTTGGCACACCATTTGGAGAGCTGGGCTTCAAGTGTTGGGGATCTACCCTTCACATTTTGAGATCTATTGGAGAAGATCTAATTCATTTTCATATTAGATCTGATCTGCATACTGTTGTACATTTCTAAATCACTGCATATTTTTGCATATTTGTAACTTAAATCTTAGATCTACTTCATGTACATGGTGTTTTGCTCAAAACCCCAAGGGGGATTTAAAGTGGAGCCTCTATAGTGTATGGATCTATTATAGATCTAACATTTTATGCACTTATATGATCTAGATCTAAAGTGTAATCTTTAGATGTTATATTCTCTATAAAATAACGCTCTCAAGCCTTTTTCAGTGAATACATGTGATTGCAACACCTCTTTTGAGGGTTTTCTTCTATCAAAATCTTCTATTTCCTCTTGTACATTTTTTGGGCCTCATTGTAAATCTGATTTTCTATTATAAATGCTAAAAGAGGGTTTTCATATTGACCTCCTACTATCATTTAGATGATCTGTGTTATTTTACTGTAGTATTGTTTACATATTGTTGCATTCCCCATTTGGGAATATTACAGTGGTATCCGAGCAATCACCTTGGCATAGCCTGTGCTTTTCGAGAAGCAAATATTTCTTTAGAAGTAGAAGAGCCTCTTACTGACAGAGAGAAGAGGTATCTAAAAATAAGACAGAAGAAATTTGATTACACAAATGATGACAAAGACAAGGGTAAAGCCCCTGAATTTGGAAGTGATGTAGAAGGAAAGGATTTCCCTAAGATCCTTTTGAGAGCCATGCAAGATCTTGCTAGAGAGATCAAAGAGATGAGATTAGATAGAATAAAAGAATATCCTAAGAGATTTAATCTTGGAGAAATCTCTGGCATGTATCATCACTGGAATGATCAACCAGTGTATCAACCACAAGTTTCACAGCATTATACAATGCCTACCTTTTGGGCTGTGGAAAATGAAGGGTTTCAAGAGCAAGAATCCCTTGAAGACTACTTTGAAGAATATGAGTCTCAAAATCAGAGATTCAAGGATTACTTGAGTTTTCAAGAGTTTTGTCACCTCAAGGAAAAAAGAAGACCATGGCATTATCATAGAGATGGTGGATTCACACATAATCATGATCGACATCACTCTATGGGAAGATTCTTTTTACCTAGCTTTGATGGGTCATCCAAGTGTTCTACCAAATCATGGGTAGAAAAGCTTGAAATATACTTCCAGTTGAACAAGGTTCCAGAGGTGGAGGCTATCAAGATTGTAGCATTGTACTTTGAAGGTGAAGCACACAATTGGTGGTTCCATGCATCGTCTACATTGGGTCATTCCAATGTGACTACTTATTCAAAGTTCACTAGAATATTGGTAGAGAGGTTTGATAGAAGAGATCCAGAGGCACCATTCATGAGTCTTGCAAAGTTGAAGCCATCAGGTAATACAGAGTCTTATATTTCTGAAATTTTAAGATTATATGTTATGGTTCCTAATTTATCTGCAGCAAGAAGGGTGTACATGTTCATTGATGGCTTAGATGAACATATTCATGGGTTGGTTAAGTCTATCAAGCCCACTACCCTGCATGATGCTATTGAAAGGGCTAGAGACCTTCAAGATCCCTTGCCAAAATCAATGGTAAACTTTCAGCATAAGCCCTCTTTTCCTTCAAAGGGAAAGGAAGAAAAAGTTGCTCCTTCCAAGGAGAGCTCATAAAAGAAGCCTCTTCATATTGAAGTCTGGAGAGATCTAAGAAAGAGGAAGCTATGCTTCACTTGCAAAGAATCATGAGCACCTGGACATAGATGTGCTGCTGGAAAAGCACATTACATAGAGGTCTTCTCAAATTTTGAGGAGGAAGAAGAAGAGGAGCCGAGAAGAGGTCACAACGCTGACATTGCAGAAGGAGAGTCAAATTCATCAGGAGATGGGGATGGAGCATTTGCTCCAATTGGAGGGGCTCTTGCCACTTTGAGAGGAGTACCTAAGTACTTGACCTTAAGATTTCAAGGTTCCATATTGAATCAGAGGGTTTCTGTTTTGATTGATAGTGGGGCAACTTACAATTTCATTGATGCCCATCTAGTTCAGAAGAGGGCAATACCCACTGATAATTTTGAGGGATTCTCTGTTTTGGTCCCAGGAGATAGAAAATTGCAATGCATGCATTATGTCCCATCACTTTCAGTCACCATGGGAACTTATACATTGGTTGATCACTTCTTTTTGTTTGACATACCGGACACCAATGTGATTTTGGGTGTTCAATGGTTGATTACATTGGGGAAAGTCACCACTGATTGGGAGGCTTTGCAAATGGAATGGGTGGAAAAGAAGAGCGGTGAAAATAAAATGATCAAAGGCATGCATACATACCCCTCAGATACCACTTCCACATAGAGATTAGAGATGGATTTGTGCAGTGGAAGCAAGGAACTTACAGTCCCATCTATTATGTTAATGAGATTTCTGAATGGGACACTCTTATCTAGTGGCAAACCACCTGGGAGGCCACCTGATTTAGTTTTTGTGGGAGATATCTCACCACATGATGCTCCAAGTTCAGATCCAGGAGGGATAGGAGCATTAGAAGACAAAGCTACAGTGTTGGGAGGCTTGGGTAAGCTCAAGAAGGAGGGATATTTTCTTCTCTCATCATCATCACCCACACTCATTTCTGATTTTGCGATGTTGGAGGAGAAGAATGGGAGGAATTTCCTTCCAACATACACCTTTGACATAGGAAAATGTCAAGGAGGAGATCAGAAACATGATAGACATTTCTGTTGATACATCATCAACGTTATCATTATTGGGCAGCTTAGATCCATATTGGAAATCCGAACTGTTGGTGGATTATTCCAAGGATCTTCACACTTGTATGATACTTGATGGCCAGCTGCATGAAGAGGGCTATCTAGTCCATGAAGGAGTCATATATCATCATGGTAGGGTCTTCTTATATAGAGCCTCCAAGCTCAAGGAGAGGATGCTACAAAGGGCTTACAAAGAGTTATATTTCAGCCCTACCTATTCTATGAAGATCTACAACTCTATCTTGAGAAGCTTTGAATGGGAAGGATTTGGAAGAGAACTACATCAGAATTTTCAAGAATGCATGAACTATGTGGAGTTGCGGCAGCAATAATACTCTATGACAGAGTTATTTCAGCCATCTCTTCCTACTTTGGAAGGAGGAGAAATATCCATGCACCACTCCATTTGTATAAGGAGGATTTTTGGTGAAGAACATGCATATGTAAAACATGTTTTATTTTCTAATTGTATGCATTCTTTCACTATGTTTATGCAGGCCATGACTCCAAGGAGGAGTGATACATCTTTTAAATCTCATGGCAAACAATGGGCCACAAAAATTTCTGAATTTGGCCACTCCCTTGATGAGCAAAGGGAGATTTTCTATCATGATGGGTGCTTCCCTAAGGCACCAAATATATCTCATACTTTCATCCATAGTGAGATAACATGGGAAACAAGTAAGTGGTGGGGAAACCACTTACCCCATATTGATCTGATGTAGGTAGGAGATGCATTGTGCTGGTACCATATGTGGGACTATGACCCACCTCCACATGCTCAAATTTTTGTTTGTATGTATGTAGTTTTGCTTCCATACATTGATGATATACTTGTGCTTTTTATGGGGATGTATGGAGAGAGGATGGGAGGCATGTATGTACCACATGGGAAGGAGACTCTCTATGTATCATATGCTACATGTTTCAGGGAGAGCATTGGTTCAGCCATGTCTGCTTTTTTTGATTTATTGACTCCTTGTGTGATGGACCATTTACCTCTCATAAGAACATTGGAGGAACAATTCATGGATAGATCGATTGGTGAACACTTAGCTTATGGAAGGAGATTATCACTTGGTTGTGTCACCAATGGAGGAGGAAAGGAGCTACACCACTATAGCACTCACCTTATCAGTTGCTTGAAGACAAAAAAAAATTTGGAGGGGAGGACTGTAATATTCCCAATTAGTCCCAAGCTAATGGGAATATTCATTTTTGTTTTGTTTTATGTTTCATGAATAAATATGTAAATGAGGATCAATAAAAATCCTAAAATATTAAATAAATCAATGCCACATGTGAACAAAGCTAAATCTGGGCTACTTAAATCAGCACCCTTATATGTGAAAGGGGCTGGATCATTTTACTAGGTCAACCATGACCAAAACTACAACGTTGTCTTGGAGGAGTGGCCATCAATGAGGCACAATGCAGTTTTAGATGGAGATGGTTCATCACGTGAAAGAAGCTATTTCATTGGAGGTGGTTTAGGGTTTGAAAGCTCTCAACTTATAAAAGGAAGAGGATGGAAACAAGAGAAGGGTTGTTGATGATATTATATTTCTGAATATATTGTCTGTTTAGACATGTATCATTCTCTTGGCTGTTTAGAAGAGAATAGTTTTGTTTAGCACTGGTGTTCTTGATCAGGAATCCCACCTCTTTCTTTGAGAGGCCTCCTGGAAGAGTCTTGCATGTCTTGTCCACTATCAGGCATCTGGCCAAGCTTCTACTTCCAACTACAACGAAGATCATGTTGAGGGTTTGGTTGTCCTTGTAAGCTGCAGCAAGTGGAGGCTAGATCTACTTAGATCTAGGCCATTCTAGTGCCTCTTTTCAGTGGGAAATTCTTTTATCCCATTGGCAAGAGAGTATTGGACATTTGGAGCTATATTTTCAGATCTTGGCATCAGGCCAATCATATTCTAAAGCCTACAGTGCAGTCTTGCTTCTAGAACTGTGTTATTTGTGTGCGTATTGCTGCAGGGTGTTTGGCACACCATTTGGAGAGCTCAGATTCAAGTGTTGGGGATCTGCCCTTCACATTTTGAAATATATTGGAGAAGATCTAGTTCATGTTCATATCAGATCTGATCTGCATACTTCTGTACATTTCTAAATCACTGCATATTTCTGCAGATCTGTAACTTAGATCTTAGATCTACTTCATGTACATGGTGTTTTTCTCAAAACCACAAGGGGGATTGAAAGTGGAGCATCTATAGTGTATGAATCTACTATAGATCTGACATTTTATGCACTTATATTCTCTATATCTAAAGTGTAATCTTCAACTACTGTATGCTCTATAAAATAACATTGTGAAGCCTTTTTTTAGTGAATACATGTGATTGCAACACCTCTTTTGAGCATTTTCTTCCGTGAAAGTCTTCTATTTCCTCTTGTACATTGTTTGGGCCTCATTATAAATCTGATTTGTTCTTATAAATGCTAAAATAGGGTTTTCATATTGGCCTCCTACTATCATTTATATGATCTACGTTATTTTGCTACAGTATTGTTTACATATTTTTGCAGTCCCCATTTGGGAATATTACAGTCTAGCAAGTCTTTCTTCAGTCAGACAAAAGACCTGGTCTCTTGATCAGGCTTGACCTTTTTGTTTTTCCTTATCTTTACTTCAATACATATTTTTTTCTTTGCACAGTCACGTCTACACATTGTTTTGTCCAAAGGGGCCCGCGTATACGTGAGTTTCCTTTTTCAAAGTCGCGTGTACATGCTAGTTTCTCACTGAAAAAGCACGTATGCCTGGGAAAATTTGAAAATTTTTGGTTTTCAGCCCCTGTATTATTGACTATCTATGTTGATCTATTCCACTAGTATCTTGAAGGTCTTTGGACTGTGTTTATGGCGATTTTACATCTTTTTCTCTCTTGCTTGTATGAAGACCTAGCCATTTGGTGAAATCCTTGGTTTGTGTATTTGCAATTGCAGCTTGAGCACCGAGATATTTCTCTGAAGATTCTTGGTTGTTCTGGACATTCAGAACAGTGAGTTGTTGCTCATTTTCTCTTTTCGTCCCTATGTGTTCCTTCGCATTCGATTGTTGCCTTCTTGGTATAGTTTGGTTTTCTTGATTTTGTAAACTTGTCTTGTTGCAAATTTTGAAGGGTCTCTTTCTAATTTTTTGAGTTGTTGTTCACTACAAGATTGTGCTATTATACTGAGTTAATTGACTAAGTTTCTTGTTTCTTTTTGCTCATATAAGTGTCGCTATGAAAATAGCACGGTTGGCTTGAGCACTTCGAAGCCTTTGATTGGAATTCATGTTTGCTTGATTCAGTTCTTTGATAGTTCATATTTGTCTTCTTGAAATCTCTCTTTCTTATTTTATAAGTTGGAAAGCCCAAAAACATTTTTTGTTTTCCATTGCTTTTTTCTTTTAGTTTGTTTACGGTTTCATTCCATCTTTTGAAGCTTTTTGTTGGTTTCTAGTATTTGATTCTTGACTTGACTTAGAAGGAAGTCTTCTCTTGATTTCTCTCTATTATGTCGAGTACATTTTGGCATTTTTATACATAAGAGTTTTGCTTTGGAACTAGCCTTGTCATCTGTCAAAAAGTGAATGAACTTTTATTTTCCTAGAGACTTGTTTTTGCTTCTTTAGAGTTGGCATATTAGGATTTTCATATCATTGGTAGTTTTCATTTAGCACATTTGAGCAGTTTTAGTCCTTTTCATAACTTTCTTAATCATGTGAAGTGTGAGTGTCTGAAAAGAAGAAAAACAAAGTTTTTTCTTATTAGTTTTGTAGAACCTGTGTAGAAATTACTTTTCATCAAAAGGAAATCATTGCATTTGCATGTAGCTTGGTTTTCATTGGTTTCTTCTGTGTCATAAAAACACCATTAGTTTCACTTTCGTGCACCCTTGACTTAAATAAAAACCAATCTAAAATAAGCGACATAATTAAAAGAAACTAGTAGTTCTGTATTATTGTCATTAATTATAAACCAAATAGCTAGGTTGTAGGGCCTTGGATTAGGTGAGCGGAGAGTTAACTCTCCAAGGCTGCTCAAACTGTTAAAACATAGAAGTTTATTAATGAGAGAAATCCAACACCGTTAAGTGGACCAGGAAAGCTATCCTCCATAGAGTCAAGTGTGAGGGATAGTGCAGACAGAGAAGAGAGATACCCCCTCTCCTATTTGTTGAATCTTGACCTAAGACCGTTCCGCTTGGCTGCCAACATGGATTGGTGCCCATATTTTCCTATCCTAGGGATCACACAGGTGACTGCAGGGGGGAATACCCATGGTACCTGAGGCAGAAATTACATCACTTCCATCAGTAGTTCTGGAGGGTGCCCTTGCAAAGCTTGGGGACTTGCACCGGAAAAGGCTATTGTTAGGAGTTCAGTGTAACTGTTTCTGTTACCTTCACTAGTAGGCCTGGGTTGTAATTACCCTAGACTACTTTTGGGAGGTCTTATTATTTCACTTTCTTGTATTTTGGTGTTCAGTCCTCACCACCCGAAGTGGAAATACCTGAGAGATTCTTATATGGCTGTATCTTAGGAAATTTTTAGAGTGTGCTCTTTGCTCCTAGATTTCTTAGCTTCATATATTTTTTGAGTCTAAAAAAAATCTCTTAAAGTTGCTGACCGACCGCCTCATTGATCAAGGAGGCTTCATGGTTTGTCTCCTGCGAGTGCCGAGCCTTCTTCAAGAAGGCGTAGGAGTAATTGAGAGGGTGATTTTCACCCAGTGGTTTTAGACGCAGTGGAGAGAGATCCTCCGTCAAGGCTTGTTGTTTCTGTGGGTGATTTTGGTATTGGTGTTAGTACAGAGAGGAGTGCTTCACTCATCTGGAGAGTTTTATTTCTAGCAGAAGAAGTAGAAGTAGAGGAAGTCCCTCAGCATGCTGAGTGTCTTCCATATCCTCTTCTTACTAGTTATCCTTTCATCATTCAGTACATCAGACCTGAGTCTCAGTGATCAGAAAGTCCTTATCCATCATATTGATAACTTTCTATGGCCCCGACTAGGACCATAGCTTCGGCTGTGAGCGCTGCAAGTGTTCAGACCCCTCTTTCAGTAGAAGGAGGAGGCACTATTGTTATATCTATAATCACTTCTAGTGCTACTGTGTTTGGCTCTGGTTACACTCAAGCACATGTTTCTCAATCTGGTCCCTTTTCATTTGGAATGGCCACTAGTGGGATTCCTTCTTTCTCCTTTTCTGCTGCTTCAACTGCATCGACACCCATACCCTCTATGACTAGTGGATAAGCTTCATTTCAAAGGTTCCCCTATGGAAGTTGGCACATCCTTCATTCATCCCCTTCCTTAGGATCTTTACCTTTTACTTTTGAGAATCAAGGTTTCAATCCATGGTCTAGAGGTCAAAGTGCTAATATCTTTACAGGTTGGAACCCTGTTTTTACAACATTGGGAGCAGGGAATCAGTTTCTCGCTCTTCAACAAGGGAATACTCATTTCCCTTCATTGAATAATTCTCAAGATTTTTCTCCATTTGCAAACACTTGGAACCCTTACCAAGGGGTTTCTTCTTCATTCACTACCTCATTTGGAGGGAATTCTCCTGTGTATAGTAATTCTATGATGGGGGGGGGGGCGGTTTCCTTCTCTGAATGTTGGGTCGCATGGATTTTCCTATGGCCTAGAATTCTCTACGAACAATATTTAGCAACCTGGTTCTTCAACAAATCCAGGGTATTCTTTTCAGAATGTTGGGAATCCTTCCTATGGAGGATGGAATTCCCAAGCTCCTCCTCGCTTACCATTTTTGGCAATGTTAAACTGGCCAGATTTTTCGAAATTGACTAATGATCCAATTCAGTATAGTCTGGAATGGCCTCCGGTCCCCACCAAAATCCCATTGGACATTCCAAAGTTTGAAGGGAAGAATGGAGAGGATTTGAAAAATCATATCACCACTTTCCATTTATGGTGTTCATCGAACTCCTTGATTGATGATTCGATTAGGTTGAGGTTATTTCAATGCACCTTAACTGGAAATGCAGCCAAGTGGTATATTGAGTTAACTAGGGGCATTTTTTCCACTTTTGGAGATTTTGCTACCATGTTCTTAAACCAATTTCAGTTACCTGTCCGTTATGACGCCAGGACTGAATTCTTGGCCAAATTTTAGAAGGATAAGGTAACTCACATTTCTAATCATATTTATGAATGGCGAAGGAGGAAGAGGCTCATTAATTCTGAATGATTCATTCTGGAATGGTTTTTGAAATCTTTGCAGCCAAACATTTCTAAATATGTATCCTTTTTAGGGGTATTTTATGAAGAGCAGGCTATGTTCAAGGCTCAACAATTAGAACTGATTTATTCTCAGTCTAGATTCCTTAATAAAATTTTGTCAGATGCTCCTCACTCCAAACTGGATTTATCCAAAACTAAGCCTGGTCCTCATGGTTATGGGCTTATTCGTTCGATCGATAACAATGCAACTAACCTACTTAGTCAATTGCAACAGTTGTCTATACATCTGCTTCTTCTAGTCAGGCTACACCTATAGTGTCAACTCCTTCCATGTCCTTGGAAATTACCATTGTCTAGAATTATAGCCCCAAAGGAAATCAACAATCCGACGAGAAGAAGAAAGGACAAAATAACAAGAATAAAGGCAAGGATGGGAAGGGGAATGCAAACCAAACCAACAATCATGTTGGAGAGGGTCAAAAGGATAATAAAAAGAAAGTGAAGTTTCCATGAAATTTGTGCACTAAAGACCATCTTACGCAGCTTTGCCTTTAAATTCAGGATGTACAATGCTTGTTAGCTCAAAAGGGTTCTTCTAGCTCCCAGGCTGTGCTGACAAACCCTTTTCCCCAAGGGCAACAATTAATTGTTGGCACGAATCAAAATAATGGGGCTCCCTCTAGGGGTAGCCAGGAAGGGGAAAATACATCAAACATATACATGATGAGTGCTCATGCAAATATCACTACGAGATCTTGTGATTATGGAGAAGATGAGTCTTCGAAAGCTAAGGGTACTCCTTATAGTGTTGAGCCACTTCAAATTACGAGGCCTACTATTGAGCCTATACCTTGGATACTGAATGCATCTTCAAAACGTACGAAAATTGATCCAAATTCCAAGGCCACCGAGAACTACTCCATTGTAGAAGGTCTAGCTCAGAGTCCTTGTGCCATGTCTGCATTAGAGGTGCTCCAGTCTTGTCCTGCTCAGAGATGTGCTTTTCTCACTGCTATTGGAGTTGTAGATCCAAAAAATTCTCTAATGATTACATTTGATTTTTCAAATTTTAAAAAGAGACTCCCTCATCATATGGCTTTCCATATTAGATCGAGTTATCGAAAATTCAATATCTTTCGAACGGTTGTTGATGAAGGTGCTTCCACGTGCGTCATGTCTCTTCCATGCTGGAAAGGTATTGGATCTCTCATAGATGTTCCTTCAGCCACTCTTCTCACTGCGTTTGATGGTCATTCTCACAGGCCACATGGTATTGTTTCGGCTATTCCCATCTGTGTTGGGGGAAAAAATTTTAATATTGAAGTTGAGATAGTCAATGCAAGCTTAGACTATAACCTTCTGTTGGGGCAAAACTGGATCTATGAGAGGGATATTATTGCATCATCATTATTTTTTATTGTTTGTTTCCCTCATGAAGGGAGAATTGTCACAATTGACCAATTGGACTGTTCTCCTATAGATCAGAATGCATCTTCTGACTCAACCATTCCTTTGGTAAAGGATACAAAAACACATGTTGAGAATTTTGGGGTTGGAATGTATTCTTCTTTGATGGGTACTTTTGATCTTCCACCTCCTTCGGTTCATATCAATGTGATTTTATCCTCCAGGGCTCCTATTCGAAGAGATTTTTTCAGAACTTATTATTTTTTAGACCCTTGGACCTTACCTTCTCCTACCTCAACATTAGCAGAAGGTCAAGTGGGTGGAATGGCATTTCCAATGTCTGCAACTGAGATTGCTTATAGCTCTATGGTTGAATCTGCAGAGTCCATTATATTTTCTCATTCACCGGAGGAATTGGATGGAGATGTGGCCCCAGATTGGACTCTTAGTTCATCTTCAGTGCAAGATTTCCTTGATACCACTCTTCCATCTGAAGAGGCTATCCTGGAAGCTATGACTGGTATAGAGAGACTGTGGGATGATTTGCATCATCAGTGTTACTTTCTACCAGATTTAAGCGAAGTTGAATCAAGTTTCCCAGCCCTCAGTATTTTGGTCTTGTTCACCCGGTCCTGAACCCTTTAGCACCAACACAGGTTTTTGCTGAAGGGAACATGGCTGTGATTTCTCCCATTATCCCGGTGGAAATTTCCAGAGATCCCAACATCATAGAGAATATTTTCATCGAAGCTTAATGTTCCCCTGAAGAGATTCAAATTTACACTGATCTCTTTCGAGAGTTTAGGGATGTGTTCGCTTGGTATTATGAAGAAATTACTGGAATAGATCCATCTATTGTCCATCATGAGATCAAGGTGTATGAAAATGCTAAGCCTGTCAGGCAAAAGCTTCGTCCGGTCAACCCTAGGAAGGCAACAGCTATCAAAGTTGAGGTAGAGAAGCTGCTTAAGGCGAGATTCATTTTTCCTGTTCCTTTGACAGATTTGGTTTCAAATCCAGTTCCTATGGACAAGAAATGAGGAAAAATTCAAGTTTACATCGATTTTAGGGACCTAAATAAGGCATGTCCTAAAGATAACTACCCCACATCGTTTATAGATCAGATTATCAATGTGTGCGGGAAATGAGATTTTCTCCTTCATGGATGGTTTCTCTGCATATAATCAAATCACTATTTTTCCTGAAGATCAACATAAGACTGCATTTATTTGTCCCTAGGGTACCTTTTCTCATAATAAAATTTCTTTTGGCCTTAAAAATGCTAGAGCTACTTTTTAGTGGGCTATCTCTTATGCCTTCCAAGGCATAAAACATATTATAGAGGCATACTTGGATGATTTAGTTGTTTGTTGTCGTAAGAGAATTGATCATCCTTCTCACCTTCATCAAGTATTTGAACGATGTTGGTATTACAAAATTAGGTTGAATCCGAAAAAGTGTGTTTTAGCATGCACATCTGGTCGGTTGTTGGGATTTATTGTGTCTACGAAAGGGATTCGAGTAGATCCCTTCAAGGTTGAGGTAATACTTCAGTTGCCTCTCGTTTCTTCTATTCGTCAACTTCAAAGTCCACAAGGAAAAGCTAATTTTCTATGGAGATTTATCGTAAATTATGCCGTGTTACAAAAGGATTTCTGAGATTATTAAAGAAAGAAGTTACATTCTTTTGGGATGAATTTTCTCAACACTGATTCGATGCTTTGAAAAAAGCATTGACCTCTACTCCTATACTGAGTCCACTTGATTATAGCGGGGATTTACCCTTATATCTTGTGGTAGCAAAATCTACCATCGGTATGGTTCTGGTTCAGGAGGACGATGCTCTTTCAGCTTATGTTATATACTACCTTAGTCAAGACTTGGTAGGACTTGAACTCTGGTACTCTCCGCTAGAGAAGCTTTCTTTAGCAGATGTCCATGTTGTGCAGCGGCTCATAAATTACATTCTTCTTTGAAAAACCTATGTTTTGGCATTATTCAATCCATTTCAGTTTGTTCTCAGTAAGCGAGTGATTGGGGGAAAATACAATCGATGGATTGTGATTTTGCAAAAATTTGTTCTTGATTTTATGTCTCCCAAGTCCAAGAAATCATTGGTTTTTGCAGAATTAATTTCTAAATTACCCTATGGAGAAGAGATGGTTTACGATGAATCCTTCCCAAATGAACATTTTTCTCTCATTTCTTCACAGCATCCTTGGTATGGGGATCTCATATTCTATCTCTAGACTATGAAGTTTCCCTCGACTTTTTACGTGAGCTAGCTAAAAGTTACTTGATCATTGGTGACGCTTTATATTGTCGCGGGGTTGAATCAAACCTTAGACGATGCTTAACTCTTGAAGAAGATGAGGTTTTGTTAAATGATTGCCATAGTGGAGCTTGTGGTGGTCATTTATCTGGGCTTGCAACAACCCAAAAAATATTGCATGCAGGATACTTTTGGCCTTCAATTTTCAAAGATTGTATGGAATCAGTCAAAAGGTGTCATCCATGTCAGGTTTATACTCGAAAGATGCGTGCTCATCCAACTCCACTCTTTCTTGTCATCACTATCGGCCCCTTTACAAAGTGGGGTATTGATTATACTACTTGTAACCCGCCTTCGGCTAAAGGTCACAAGTACATTATGGTAGTCGTAGACTACTTCACGAAGTGGGTTGAGGCTATGCCTACTTTTGGAAATGATGGTGAGACAACGGCTCTTTTCCTCTTCAATCAAGTCATTTCTCGCTTTGGTATCCCCAAAGAGATTGTCACTAATCATGGCAGTCACTTTCAGAACAACATGATGGCTGAATTGGCTATGAAATTAGGTTTCTGGCTGGAGCACTCATCTCTGTATTATCCTCAGGGAAATGCGCAAGCGGAAGCCGTAAAAAAATCCTTGAAGAAAATTCTTCAACAGACCATTGATAAAGCTCGATCCAATTGGCACTTATGATGTATCCTGCACTTTGGGCATACCAGATGTTAATCAAAACTGCAACCGGTTTTACTCCATTTCAACTAGCTTATGGGTTGGAATCTAGATTTTCCATCGAGTGTGAAATTCCTTCTCTTAAGTTAGTTGTAGAACTTCTTCCTAACGCTTCCAATCTCGAAGAACGTCTCCTTCATCTGAAACATCTATATGATCAGCGTCAGGATGTTTCCATGATGAATGAGGCTCATAAGAAATGAGTAAAGGTTTAGTACAATAAAGAGGTCAAACCTAGGGTTTTCTTCGAAGGAGACCTTTGTCTTGGTTTATGCCCAAGAGAAGGATGCCCTGGGAGCTAGAAAATTCAAATATATATGGTATGGCCCCTTCATCATTAAAAAGGTCCTTAAAAAAAGAGCTTATGCCTTGATTTATTTTGATGGAAATGAGTTGTCAGAGCCCAGAAATGGGCTCTATTTGAAAAAATATTATGCCTAGGTTTTGGCCTAGCATCTTTCTTTTTGTATATATTTTTGTTTTTGTACATATCTAAGTTTCCAATTTTTTCGGTGTGATTATGATGCATGTGATCTGCTTTGGCAGGTTGTGTCAAATGTCACGAGTCATTTTGGTTTCACTAATGGTGCTAGTAGACATACCTGGAACTTAGCTTCCGCGGCTTGGGTACTTTATTATCCATCCGGTCAGTTGTTGGTTTCAAGAGGTGTTAGCATTGGTCCTGCTTCGAACAACATAGCAGAATACACTACAGTAGTTTATCTACTCTCGAAAGAAATATCCTTGGGTATTGATTCATTAGTAGTTTTCTTGAACTCCCAGCTGGTGGTTTCGTAGTTGAAAAACACATATCGGGTTCGCGACCCATTTTTACACCGGTTGTTTTTTAGGGTACGTTTGTTACAAAGATCATTTCAATTTCTAACATTCATTCACATTCCTCAAGCTGACAATTGGATGGAAGACTTATTGGCTAATCAAGCAATTGATTGGCATATTTAGCATTCAATATTTTAATCAATAAATCAAATACATCATTCATTTTCATACATTTTTTATTCATCACATCATATAACTCGTTGTATATATATATATATATATATATATATAGTCAAGAGTGTTCAAAAAATATACAAAATCTGGACACATCTATACTAAAAAATTAGGGCTTAGGCCCGATCATATTCAGTATCAAAAATATATTACAGTCATCCGGGAAAATCTATAAATCTAATCTTGTGGTCCCTGCCCAACATTTTTGTTCCTATAGAACACGATAGCAGTCGCTACCCATCAGAATAACTACACCCAGTCTTGTGGTACTCCGACTACCCGCCTCTGGATAGCCTCTGGTAGGTCCTCTATCGCAGACATGGGCACTTGGCGAGTCAAACTCTCCAAGTTCCTCTAAACGGCATGGACTACCGTACCAGGGTCTTCAGCATCTGCCTCACCTCTGCGGCACTTGTGCCTTGGGTATCCCTCAAGTCTGACTAGTCCCATATCTATATCATGGTCATCAATAATCTTGTAAGTAATTTGAGTTCAATAAAAAACATTTTTTCATTATCATGTCTTCAAATATGGAACAAATACAACAAAATCATATAATTAAAAATCAAAATTTTCAATCTCACCGATTGCACCCGATGCTGCACCGGGTAGAAGGACTAGATCTGTATCACCACGAAAATCCATCCCAACATAGGGATAATCTTCCACGACGATAACTTGCTCCTCCCACCATTGGAAGAACTCGTCATCCCAAGTTGTTCGGGGAACTTCACTTCCCCCCAATCTCTTCATCAGATCATCCCATCAGGCTATTCGTGGATCTCTAGGGCTGCTGATGGTTGAGATGAATTTGGGTCGAAGCCATAGAATGCTCTTGAAGAATAATGTCAGTAAAATTGTTCCATACCCAAAATTTTTAGTTTTTTCCTTTCGGATCGAAGACAACTATCTTTTCATCTTGCTCAGCAAGGTTGTGCACCAATCAAATAGGTGAATCAAACATTCTACTGCAATCCTCATTTGTGTCGTCGAAGCTTGATGTAGAGAAGCAGATCCTGCTACTCTGCCAATGGTGAAGAGGAGGATTTTCATATATAGTTCTTTCACATCTTTGATTGGTATCTGGGTACCTACTTTTTTAGATTCATCTACGCAATAGACCTGGACGTAATCTTCTACCGTAAGCCCAGCCAAAAGGCTTTCCATGAAAATCTACTGGATCTCCTCTCCGAGAGAGTCCATTGATGAAATATATGTCTTCCACTTCTATGCGTGGTGGCATTTGATCTATAATAAAGCAGCCTTCTTCTGGTTCCCAGTGATCTACCAACATTTGAAGCAATCGGACATTTCTTTTCATATTTGGCATTTTAAAGAACTTGAGAAATCCATAATTTCAAAGGATATCAAGCGAATTTTGATCTTCTGTCACTTCATTGTCGATGGCACTATGTTCATGCTCCCTCTAGCTAATAGACATCCTGAGAAAATTCATGAAATCCTTCATTAGGTTCTATTTTTTAATTCACGGTCTGCGCATACACGGCTTCGTTTATACACAGTCGCGTATCATATGAAGGTTTGTCCACACGAACCTGCATATGCGCAGAGGGTTTCATCAAAAAATCTCTTTCCGATGGTCAAATATCTAAATTTTTAGCTTAAAATGGAACGAAATTGATGCAAAAGATGAATTTAGAGCTTACCTAGCTGATTGGGCACGATTTGATGGCTGATTTCACCAATTTTGAAGAAATGAATTTTTGCTCCAAAAGCTCCTTCTCCACTTCTGCAATGTGAAAATGACCCAAATATGAGGTAAATGGTGTATTTATACCCATATTTTGGAGATTTTTTGCAAAATTCCTTTGTTCTTATTTTTTCAAATCATTTTGAGGCTGTATAACCATTTTTCTTGTAAGTGTTGGGTAAGGTATTTTTTTAGGCACATTTTGCTGAGTTCGAGATTTTTTATAGTTTTAATTCGGATCCATGACCGCTAACCTGTCATGGCAGGTATATGATTCTGAAATGGAATATGGGTTAGGGAATCCATTTTTCATACTAGCCTTCATTCTGATCGCTTGCCATAGGGTCGATCCCATCATGTCATGATTACTTATCCATTTCACTCACTGATTTTTAATCATGACTTGTTGGTAGAGCCTTCCTTTACATGGGCTTCCTAGTTAGTTCCTCGCTATCATTTTTCACCCATGCTGCAACTTATGTAGGCTTGGGAGTCCTCTTTAGTCCCGCCATGACATATGCGTTGAAGCTTAATTATTCGTCTTCTTCGCTTTATTTTTCTGGCCATTACCCTAGAGGCTCCCTTATGTTGTTGAGTTGTATTACTTCATTTCATATTGACTACTTGTTTATCTTGGCCTTCAGCCGGCTTCATTTCGAATCAATGTTTAAGCCACCTTTTCACCATGACTTTCTATACAAGTTAACCATGCAATCACTTAGCTACTGCGACTTGACACCTTGTTACCCATGGATTAAACACTCCTTTAAGTATCACTTAGCAGTTTTCGCCACCTTACATTGAGCATAGGATTGTTCCTATCCTAGGAACTAGTGCATTTGTTTCATGATACTCATTCTATCCATTGTACTATAGAATTATTTTATTCTTTTTTAGGATTTGAATATGAAAAAGACAAAAAAAAAAAAATTAAAAATGTGAAAAAGAGCGGGAATAGGATATTACTTCATATTTTGATGGCAGCAACAGTGTCAGTTTTGTCACCCTTGAACAAAGCAAAAAAAAATATGTATTTCCTTCATTTGGGATGGTTTTAGTTTTTGACTTAGGAGAAGCCATAACTTTGTTACATGATTTAGTTCTCCCCCAGTTGGTTATCTCTTCCAATCATATGGAGGGTTTGTTCATGCCTCCTGTATGACAAACTTATACAAATTTTTCATTTGCTGCCATAGTCAACATGAGTCGTGCTTTTGTTTAAGGGAAGTTAACCTGAGTCGGCCTTTCTGTGGTGTCTCTAGACTCATTTTTCAGTCGGCCTTCCCAGTCTTGTCAATATCTTATTCTATCACATCAAATGTTTGGTTCTGTGCCCATGCTAGTTTGAGAAGGTCTCCATTGACTTCTTGCCGACGGGTTTGTATCTTATCGACTACGATATATTTCTTTGAGAGAAAACCTAGAGCTGCATCCTAGCCCTATTTACATCATTGATAGGTGACCTTTTGCTCATCATTTTATCATCATCTTGGGTCTTTGACTGAGTGGTTTCCCTTG
This sequence comes from Pinus albicaulis, assembly GCA_034641835.2. Classification (NCBI taxonomy): domain Eukaryota; kingdom Viridiplantae; phylum Streptophyta; class Pinopsida; order Pinales; family Pinaceae; genus Pinus; species Pinus albicaulis. The sequence continues at coordinate 234,392,075 of CM076570.1, read as the reverse complement.
TGTTCAACGCCAGCTTACATTATCACACCTGGGATTCTGCAGTACCTTGATTTCCATTTGACCCTATCGGTGGATATCTCGCCTCTTTGTTAGCTTTCATTATTGGTTGGTTCAGAGGGTTTATGCCGTGCGCTAGCTTCATCTTGTGCATGCTGGAAACATACTTCGGGTTTGTTACTTCACTCTAATTCATTTGATTCCTTCAAAATCTTGGCCTGCGGGTTACACTCATGCTAGACTGATGTGGGATGCCTTAATGCCTTCCTTCCAACAGATATTTTCCCATCGAATCCGACTCGTTTCTTTGGGAATAAGTTCTAGAGTCTTTTTGTTAGTACCTTAGGGTTTGTAGTCATCAGTGGCAGACTTGTCACTATCAACAGTGAGGATACATCATTGCCTCCTGATTGATAGATTCTTTCAAATGTTCAAACCCAACTCATTTATTCACACTTGCTAGATTGTACTGGGGCACCTTCACACTCATTATCATAATCAATGGGTTGTCTCGCGTTTGTTAACGATACACATCAATGATCGGTAATCAAACTATTTCTCACATGGTCGACTTCAGCTCATTTATTCCCATTGTGTAGACTTGTGCCATAGTGATTGGTGAAGACCTCAGGTTTGCATCAGCATGATTTGGTCCACTTAGACAGTTTCCTCCGTTTTCTGCCAGCGACACCGCTTGCCCTTATATGTTGCAGTTCCACTACAACAACATTCTATATGTTGGCTCCCGAGTTGTGTTTTGTACCATTTGTTCCACCACTTATGATTTGGTACTTGGAGATTCATTTGTGACTTTTTGTGATTAGATATCTATTATAGCATCATTGACTAGTCTTCTATATGTGATACTTGGACCTGATTTTGACTTATACTTCTGGGCAGTGATCATATGATTCACTATGTACTTTACATTTTTTCGGCTATACTTGTATACATTTTGGATCTGCTCTGTACTTCATATGTAGACATTCTTTTATTTCACTGAGCATGGTACGCCCACCTCAGACATGAGCTATCTCTTTGATCTCTCTCACTAGTTTTTTGGGCAGGCTGAAATCCAGTGAAGTTCTCTCTAATCCTTGGAAGGTTCTTTCTATGCACATAATACATTTCGGACATCATGTACCACTTCTGACCTCATATATTAGGGGGCATCTCTTATAGCATCATTTATCACCTTCATGTACTTGATGATTTACACTTTGGCCTTGGGCACCTTTCCCCTCAGACTTGAACATTTTCACAAAAAAAATGTATCTTAAAACCCATATGCGACTCTGCCTAGACTTTTCCACATATGGACGTGAGTCCATTCATAAGATATCCACATATACCTTTTTAATTATTAAATATATATATATATATATATATATATATATATATATATATATATATATATATATATATATTCCCTATTTTTGAGGCGGGTTTTATGGTTATTCCACTAATTTAACCACCCCAGTGTGTGGCCTAACTGCTTTTAACTACAGAAACTAATTTGAGGGAGTATAAAATCCCCTCAAAGGAATGGCCTATGTGAGAAAGAAAAATATAGATATTATACTCTGTTGGAATCCTATTCAAGTCTGATATTCCTGTGCCTCTTGCACTTCCCAAGTATATTCAGGAAACCCTTGTTTCTTGGAGATGTTCATCACCCTATATGACATCTATTGTGCACAAATATTGGAAGAATACTTGTGAGGCTAAGGTTGGACGGATCCAGAGGACAGTATGCTCAAAGATCGTGGTAGGATTCAGGTGATCTCTCCATGTTTTTATTACTATAAATGTCATTCATAATAAGAAGAGCCATCTTGTTCCCAATGTTTTTGTTTCTATGATGCTTTATACATGTGTAATAATCAGTAATTGAAAATTTCATATTGTTTTGATGATATTATACATTATTTTCATGACATTTAGGAACTATATATGTTGTACAACTAGGTTTTTGCATTCGTTCTTTGTTGATTTACAGGTTACAGAGCATAAAGTGTTGCAGGGGGTTTGCACCCCGTGGGATCTACATCAGCCGAGGGACTTTCAGGTAAGTTCTGCAACCAGTAATATCTAGTTTTCAGTATAAAATTTGGTTAAGTGAGTCCTTCTTGAATGGCATGCCCCTGATCTGTGAAGGTTTTCAACCCAAGACATTTAGGGTATTATTTCCTGAAACAGATGTGCTTCGAGATCGTGATAATGTATGGCTACTCCAAAGAAACAAGACAAATGGTTGAGGGGTTTCCTTGAAAATGAAACATCATGAATAGCAGAGTGAGATTTAAAGCATGCAGCCAAAAGAATTATTTTTAGCAAAACATCATTAGGGTCATGCTCATATAGAGGCTTGTTCGAACATAAGAGAAAAAATTCACTATCATCAAAGAAAACCCTTGAATTTCTTAAGTGTGTTTCCGAAAGATTAGGGAAATATCAATAAATAAGTCATTAACATATCCCTGTGCTAAACATCCACATATAATTCATATATCCGAAGAGATTAAAATAATGTAAGAAAAGAAAAATAGACTAATCGGTTACGAATGATATCAAATATATGAGAGCATAATATTCATAATGTCAATACATAGAGGTTTCCATCAGATGCAATAGTGGAACCCAAAACATTTATTTGTATTCATTCCCAGAATCACACATTAAAGGTTGTACAGTTATATCTCTCTCTCCTTTTTTAGTCCAAAAAATGCCTCTACATTATCTCTCAAGGGAGTACATATAGAATCAAAAATGGCTTTTGGGCTACCCTGCCCTTTCATCTTCCCGACTGTTCGTATGGTCTGCAACGTGGGAGAATTTGCGACTTGTGACCTGAGTGGGGTTGTGACCTGTGACTGGGCAGTATTTGCGACCGATGACCTACTTTTTTCTGCTACCTATTAACCCAGTCTCTTCAAGGAAGAACCTTCATGATAGAGAGGACTGGGGTTTATACTTGTTGTTGTTCTTTATGTTAGGTCTGTCAGGCTTGGTATTCGGTGACCACTGCAGTGATTTGGGGCATGTCCTTTACCAGTCTATGAAAAAATTCAAGAGAATCTGGAACTAATTTAACCCTCTTTTTGTTGATCTGGTTAGACAGAGAGGTCATCTTGGTGTAGATCTAGGCTGGAGCAACAATGTACTGGGTCATGTTTTCCTTGGAGGCTAGGAGATCCTATGAGATGGCTCCATATTTGATGGGTTCTAAGAATGATTGGATATCTTGTATTACCTCTTCCCTCATCCTTTGTTTGGCCAGCGTACCTAAGGAAGGTATGTGGTGAACTTCCACCATCAAATCTATGTCACTGGTGAGATGCTCATAGTTGAACATCACCCTCTCTACATCTTTTGTGAGCTTGTCTCTGGATTGTACCTTCACCTGTATTTGTATCTTATTTTTTGTGTTCAGATCCAATCCTTATTCGGCAAGGTGGCAGGGGCCTGTGGGTACCGTTCAGACCATTCAAGTATGTAGTCTAGTGTTGTGGAGGCTTCCTTCAGTTTTGCAGACATTTTCCTCATTTCGTCTTGGGGCCCTACCAAAGGAGAGACTATTTGAATTACACTCATCATCTCCTCGTAGACCTGCATCATGGTACTTCCTAAGATGTCCAACTCCCCTTGAATGGCAGCTTGTAGTCCGCTGGACTGAGTGAGTGCAAGTTGGAGCCTTTGGTTTTCGGTCTCTAGGGCCTTCTTTTCCTCCTCTTCTTGAACAACCCTCTGTTTGGATGCATGGAGTCTGTTTTACAAAAATAAGATTTCTCTGCTCATCCTGCTGACATTCTCTTCGGTAGTAGCTACAAAAGCGGTTTCCATTGACATTATCATTATGGAGTTAGTCCTGGTGTCCAGGACTATGTATTTCTCCATGGTCACTATGAGAGGCTCGGCTAGATTCCATGTGAGGCATTTCCTCATATATCGTGATATTATGAGTGTATTTATCTTAAGATAATCTTGTTAGATCTAGTACATCATCCTCATGTTCCTCCGGGATGCCAAGCTATGATAGTGGGAGGTTTCCACTTTTCATGGGAGTTGCCAAGGGTATGTCAATAGGTGGTAGGTATTCTTGCTTCCCGATTTTCTAGGGTTGTGACCCACTTCCATCTATCTCCTTGGATGTATCTGTTTGTAGCTTATGAGTTTATTCCTCTTTATTCTGCTTTTCCACTTCCTCCCTATCCTGCTCCTGTTTCAACTTGTTCTCGTCTTCCCTTTTCTGCTAATATTCTTCATCTTTCTTCTTGTGGGAATCTTCTGCTTGCTTCTTTATGCGTTCCTCTCTCTGTCATTTCTTTTTCTATTCTTTGGCCCATTTCCTTCAATTTTCTTCTTCTTGTTGCTGTGGCAAATAGTCTTGGGCTTTCTTGAGTTCTTCCTCTCTTTTCTTCTGCTCGGCATCTAGTTGTGCCTCAACATCCTCCTCCTTCCTGTTGATTCTTAGGAGGATCACTACTTGTAGTATTCTTCAGCCTTTTTTATTGGGAGGTCGATGCTCCTCCAGCGGGGTCTTTTCACTTCATAGCATCTAATCTATCTTGCAAAGTTTGATTTTCATGGTGCTGACTCTCTTGGTCTCCATCGAATTTGTCTTGTTCTTCAGGGGCTGCTTCCCTGAGTGCATTGTACCAATTTTTTACTTTGTCTTACACGACACACTATATGTGCTGGTAGGTCTAGTTGAATTTGGCCTGCTTGTAGTGTGAGGGGACGATCCTCTCAGGGTCATAAGACCTTTGCGCTAAGTTTATGAAATGGAAGCCCTTTATGTATTCTACTTCTGCTTCCACTTATTTGAAATATCTGACTGTGTAGGCACCAATAGTGAGTGGGAGGGTAGGCCATGGTCTCTTCTTGCCTTTACTTAGTGTTTTAGAGAACCCGCTTGTCATTTGGTTGCATACCTCTTGTAATAGTAGTTTATCAGTGACGAACTTGGGGAGTGCGTGAGGCGCCTTGAATGATCCAAAAAATCTAACGAAGGTGCCTTCTGTGATGGGGAACCAATGAGCTACCTTGATCACTGTCTTCATGGCTCTTCTAGACATGCAAGGAGGATATTTATTGAAAAGGTATCGGTAGAGCGTAGTGATAAACTTTTCTGAGATGGCATCGATGTCTTTCTTGTACCTAGTAGCCCATAACACATTTAGATATTTATGGATAGGCCCACCATGTGCTACGTCCCAGTTGTGTGGCCAATCATCAAAGTTACATCATTATTAGACTGCATCTAGGAGGTAGGAAGCCATGTAAAAATCTAATGCACATCCCTCCTATGGTAAATGGGTTACTGATATATTCACCTTTAGAGCTGATATTAATAGATGTGCCCAGTTGAAACGAGTGTCATAGGAGGTGATCGCGCATATGAGTGGAACCCATGTTCCATTAAAGGTAGTGGCGTCCCTCCTGCCATACATCCTACGCATCATATCTGTGACAAGCCTGTAAAATTTTCTTAGGCCTTCAGTCTTTTACTCCTGATCCTTCTTTCCTCTGAACTTCTCAGGGTCCTCCCACCGACCCTTCAAGGTATCTTGCACTAGTACATCATGTGTGGTGATCCACTGGGTGTTCAAAGAATCTTTCCTAGCTGGGAGTGAGTAGTATACTTATGCATCCTTCCCGATCAAATCAGCGAAAGGTTTTCTGGTGTGATCGCAGATCACCCAGAGATTTGAGTCCACCTTTTGGAGGATCCACTTGATTACTTCCACGCATGGGAATATAGGTGGGTGGACACCCACATAATGCAGCTGGGACCTCTTGAACTAAATTTACACTTTTCAGTCTACGAGGTCTTCCGGGAATTCTTGTTTTGTGAACTCCTGGTAGACTCCATACCACGACATCTTGGCACCTTTCTCAAAAACACAAGTGGTATCTCCATAGATGGGAGGTGGTGGAGGAGGCATGTCTCCTTTTGATAACTCTATTTATGGGCTCTTTTGTGTCCTTCAAACTACTGGCGGCCCCATGTCACTTGAGGCTGAAGAGATGGATACGCACTCGAGCTCAGCTTCGATATTACCTGCCATATTCAAAAAACAGTCCCACGATAAGAGAGACGGCATGCAAGAAAAAAAAGGAACAAATTCTTGTACTAACTAGGGCCTTGGTTACTCAGGATGGGTTGATGTGACGTGCACCAGTCAAAAGAGTCTAAATGGGAAGGGTTGTGACCTAGAAACCTAGTAACGTGGTCACGTTGTTAGAAATTCGCATCTGCGTGAACAATATTGAATTTTCAACTCTACGACTTGGCGGCTCAGTGACCAGGTCACAAGGTTGCAAGGTCGTGAGGTCGCAAGGTCACAAATTCATGATTTCTTGGACTGTCAGGAATTTTCGACTTTGTGAATTGGCGACTCAGCGACCAGGTCACGAGGTCACATTAGGGATTTTCTGAGGGAAAAATAGGTCATCACAACCTGCGGGGAAAAAGGGAGAAAAATCTAAGGGAAGGAATCAAATCAAGGTTGAGAGGCTCAAAGGAAGGCTAGGGAAGGGAGTGAAAAGTGGCAAGAAGAGGAAGGAGGGTTCAAATCATGATTAGGCATGATAGGATGAGAAAGGGGAAAGGAATCCCTAGCTAGAGTGACTGTGAGGGAATATGATTGCAATTGAGGGGCATCTAAGAAATTAATAGCCTACGATTGGGACAAGAAGGGCCATAGCCAATAAAAACAGGAACTGGACAAGGTTTCGGTGACTCACCTGGAAAAACTCACACTCTAATTGGCTTGTCAAATTTCTTGTTTGCACCGTCACGTAGGTAGAATGTGACCTATGTGAACCTTTTATTTATAAAGGGTTCACATGAGTGGTAATTAATGGAGGTCACAAGGTCGCAAATCGGGTTCAGTTAAGTGTGGATGTGACCTTGCGACCCTGTGACCTGGCAGCCTAGAGGTCACTAGGTCACACGGTCGCGTAGTTGCAAAAGCGAGATTCAGACACAGTTTGCGACCTAGCGACCTTGGTCGGGTCGCAAGGTCACTAAGTCGCAAAATATTGGAGGTTGTAAGGAGAGCGACTTTGCGACTTTGTGACTTTACTTAGAAAAAAAAAAATTAGAGTCATCACTTGGTTTGGGGTTACCTACTCAAAGTGGACTTTCCTGAGGCTCAGGGACGATGCTGGGAATGCGGCTATCCTCATCAAAACAGTAGGGGCTCTAAAATTTTAGACTGGTGCCAAATTTCGGAGGGTTTTGTAGCAACTACAAAAGAAACCATGGACCTCAAGATACTCAATGAATACCCCAGCTTTGTGGAAGCATTCAACAATTTTGGATGCCTAAAATTATGTCAAATATTTCAGGGTTTTCATGCTAAAGTGTTAAAGTATTTCGCAGTAAATTTCACAGGAACAACTTCGAAGGTGGGGATTCTAAATATTTACAGTGTCACTTAAGACCATTTCTCAAGCCACAAAGAGGGTAAAGAGTGGTTCAAAGCCACTAAATTCAAGATGTAGAGTTGTGATGAATTTGTAAAACCATAACACATTGGAGCTGACATGGCATCTAGGATTCCAAGGAGTTACATGAAGGAGAATTATTCCAAACTTGTTTTTGTCATTCAAAATTACTTTACTTGTGAGGGTAGATTTCATATGGTTTACCTGTACCATTTTAGGTTTCTATTGCACTTCACTGGTAAGAACTCTCTTGATCTTCCCTTCTTCTTGTTTAGGAGCTTAGGGAAAATGTCTGACAAGGTTCAAGCCAGGGATGAAGACAATGAGACATCAGTCTTCCACCATGGTTTGATTAAACTCATGGTGCTAGAGGAATTGATGAAATTAAACAGATATTGGGCTAATTTCCTTTTCCCCATTGGTTATGAATTTGATGCAGTGACACCTAAGAAACCCCAAAGCCAAAGTATACTCCATCAAATAAAAATGATAAATATACAACTGGGACAAAAGGTGTAAATGAAGAAGAGATAGAACCTATCCTAGAGCTAATGGATGTTGAAACAAAACCTATACAAGAGGCAGAAATCCCACAACCTTCACCTACAAGAAAAAATAGAAGATCATTAAACATGGCCAGAGGAGGATAACCATAAGTCAAACAAGTGGAAATGGAAACCTTGAAGACATCCTTCAATATATAGATATTGAGGATACTTCGGTAGTTAGAGATGAAAACATTGATTGTGACAAGAACAAAATGAAAGGTAAGACTACTAAAAATCTTGATTTTGCAGGAGAAGATGCAGGTTTCATTTTTCAGCCAAGGAAACCACTTACTAGGCTTCGACTTGCAAAGGGTGTCATGGAAAATAAGAAGAGTACAAGATATTCTGACAAAATAAAGAAACCTATTACAGAAAATATTATTGATTTATCCCCAGCATCAAAGGAGGTCTTTGTGCAAAGGAAAGGTAAAGAGAAGATGGTGGAAAAAACTGAAGTGTAGGTACTAAAGGAGCAGTTAAGAGAGGTGAGATAAGAGTTCATTGAGATCAAGTTAGATTTACAGGAGGCCAAGGTAGAAATAAATATGATGGAATATTTAAAAGAAGAATTAAATGACCAGCTAAACAAATATGATGAATCACTAAACAATGCCAAGAAATTGATGAAAATGACACTTCCTTTGAGATGGGTAATGAAACACACCATAAAAAGAAACTTATGGTTACAATATGAAAAGAAGAATATCAAAATTTAGGTCAGAGATTTAGAGGATCAAATGGAGATGATACAATCAGAAATGAAGAAAAAAGGACTTAAAATCATAGTGGTAAAGGAGCTTGAAGAGATGTAGCCTCCTACTGCTAAAGAATAAGTTCCCAAAGCTTGAAGATTAGACCTATCACTTTTTTGATGTTTTTCCAACACTCATAAATCAAAATTTTCAGATTTAAAAGTGAAATTTTGAAGAAAAGGGAAATTTTTGTGTTTTTCTTCCAATTAGGCAATTTCGTAGAGAATCCCAGGCTTGAAGCCCAAATTTCACAGCGAAATTCCTGTAGGTGAATTTTTGTCAAAAATCACAGTTTTGGGTGAAATAAAAGAGGGATAAAATTTTTTATTTAGCTCATTTTGTCTAACAAACACATCCAGACCAGAAAATAAGGCTAAAAGTTTCCATAAACAGGTGAAGTGGATTTTCTACAAAACCACACTACGGAATTGCCTTGTTTTCCCCAGTTTCTACAGTGAGCAACATTTAGTAGCAGTTTGGTGTTTTGAAGGTTCATTGGAAGTTAGATAGCTATGTGGAGGGTTTAAATAGTATCAGTGGAACACTCCAGTAGAATTTTTCTCTTCGAAAAAGTTTTCTTTTTCACCAGCTCAACATAAAGACAGTCATCAAATATCATGACATCTTTTCCTTAAAACTAGGGTGATTAGTTTCTAAATCTAGTGGGGGTATTTATGCATTGATTATTGTTAGTGCCACTCGACAAATTTACTATTTTTTATGTAATTATCCAGTCCTACAATTAGTGAATTTAATAAATAAGAGGAAGAGTCCTAATAGGCCTCTAAGTCTAAAGTCATTAGGTCTCTGTTTCATTTCTAGGTATCTAGTTTCTTGTTAAGTTAGGTGTCAAAAAAAATGGTTCGATGATCTAGCCATGTGGGCGGATCCAATGTAAGGTGACAAAATCCTATTAATAGGAATAAATTTGAATAATATGAGTTTGGAGGATGTTATTATACACTATTGCTATTGTAAAGTTTTTATGATCAATAATATACAGTGACTATGTCTTTCTTCTTCACTTGAGATTCATTTGTTGTTTCATGAGCATTTGTCCTATGTGTCTTATTAATTTTATTTCAGTATCTTGATGTTTAATTAATTAGAATTCTTGTAATCATTCTCTAACTTCCTTTGAACATTTAAGATATTGTATATCTGTGTGTGTTGTCCTATCAGTGAAACATCTACATGCCTCAGCTTCCACAAGGAGAACTATGTCACTGAATTTCCAAACACTGACTCCATAAGCCCAATGGTAGTAAACCTTATTGCTTTTTTCACCTGCATACAAACCCATTCAAGACACTAATACAAAGTTATCCATCTGATTGAATCATAATTGAAAAATTCATAATTACTTTTTGAGAGATCCCTTTTGGGCTCAAAATGCTATGTTTCAGTCATAAGCTGGTTTGAAAGAGTTGCTCTAGGTTGTCTGGTGGGTCAGCCCATCTATACCAAATTAGTGATAAAATACATTAAAAAAAAGAAAAAGAAGAAAGGGGAGACAAGAAGTTCCAAAAATTATCAGTATGAACCATGCATATGCATGACATGGAAAAATAAAATTTGAAAATCCACTTCATTAATGACATAATGAGTGCAATATAATGATAAGCATTCATTCATATCGATAAATATGACAAGGATGGTTGTGGATAGGACGTCAAAGTATGCACACGAAGCCAATACATATAGTGAGAATTAAATATAATAGGATATGAGATAACCTCTGACTAATTTGAAATATGACACACTACAACATCAAATGAGAAATTGTGGGTACTTAGTTGAACAAACTCATTTTATCTAAAACAAATGAAGAGAATAGAGTGTCATGATAAATCCAGAGTAGTAGAAATAAAAGGTTGTAGTGTTAGAAACTAGTTACAGACTCAAATGACAAACACCAAAGTGGAAGCATCATAAAAAAATACTATAGCTAAGATTTCGAGGGTATCTTGAGATCCCCACGCAATGTGCAGAAATCACAACAATGAGAGCAAGTGCAAATGACGCATTGCATGGAAAATTTCATATATTTTATGTACCACCAAGGAAACCAAGCACAAAAATTGTTATAAGAGTTCATCAAGGCATTTCATGTTTTGATTTTTTTCAATCCCCCAACCAACATAGGATTATTGTTATTGTCAAGAAACTTGATGATGGCCAAACTTGCACAAATTGCAACATTTGGAAGGAATCGAACCTGAACCTTATGCTTTAAAAGAGAGGTGGCATGTAGATGTTTTTCAAGAATTATAGTGTAGTGGCTTGGGGATAGAATGTTTTCAAAATATTTCCATAGAACATGGATAAGGAAGGAAATTCCATGTACTTGTAGTTGGATGGAAAGTAACGAGAGAAATAAATGTTGAATATTACTATAGGATTAGCGAACCAAAATTTCCCTAAGTTCGAAAAATTTAAGGAAAAGATATTGAGACGAGATTTTGAAAAGTTTATTATGATAATGATGGAAGGATTATAAAATGGAAAAAATACTGAGTGGCCCAAGTACAAGCCATAGGTAATTGTTGGGGGCTTTTTGGAGTAGCATTCTAAGTAGGAGTTTTGGGACACCGCACTGAAGGGTCAGCGCACAGGAAGGTCAACCAAGGGTCAACATGTAGGAAGGAAAAAAATAAGGAATTTTTTTAGGAATTTTTTTAGGATTTTCCCATTGTATTATTGGCCATAGTAAAATGAGGTATTTGGGTTAGCTTTAACCTGAGTGTAAAACTATAAATAGCTTAAGTATTTAGTGAAAAAAAAAATTACTTGATATAGGACAATTGTGTGTATTGTTCTGAGACATGTTCTCATTTTGTAATGTTGATCTATTAGGTTGGTGAGATTCGAAAATTGGAATGTAATGAAAATTATTCTATTACGATAAAAAAATATCTATTTTGGGGTTATTATCTATGTTTGAGTATTATGTAATGCATGGTATGATTTATCTATTATAATTTTCTTGAATATTTGGTAATGATCGACAAACCATGTAGAGTGAGGGTATACCTAAAATTAATTTTAGGAATAACATATGTCGAGTACAATTGTGACAATGTAGGATCCATGTCTCCTTCATCACTCTGTAACTGCCCAGGTTCTTGCAGTCACTAATAATATGCCTCGGGTGAGAGTGCACGTACTCACAGGTGTTTCCCAAAGGTCTAGTGTCTGAGCAGTTTTATTGGAAAATTCATTCTAAACCTAGGTATTCCCTCTGCATTCCAACCAGGGGTATATATGGAAAATTTAATTGATGAACAAGGATGAAGATATCAAGGCACCTATATTCACATGAGAAAATTTAAGATCCATATCCAATATTACCTTTGCTTTGCAACCCATATTTAAGCATTTTGTTTCCTTGAGCTTAAAGGATGATGTTGGATTTAGGATCATCTAGAGAGATTCATAAGGGGATACTATTTTTTTTAAAGCCATATTTTTCACTTCAATGGTTGAGAGATTGTTTCGGGAAATAACTCCGTAGAGTTCGTTGGGTCAAAAACCTCCACAGATCGGGGCATGATATTCAAGAAGAACTCACACAATCAAACTTGTACGCTAAAACTAGATATTATAGATTGTAGAACTCACCTGTAGATCCTACGGGGTCCAAACCCCCAGCAACTCTTCTTCCTTTTCAACCTGGAAATCAAGAAGAGACATGCACGGAAATCTAGTTGTACAACATATATCTTTCTTAAATGTCAGTGTAATCCATGTGAAACATCATATAAACAATAATAAATGTTTAATTAACAATATTTTCACATATGCAAGCAGATATTAACATGTGAATTCGGAAATAAGATGGTTCTTCTTCATTACGAACAGCATGTACAATAATAGAAAGGTGGAGAGATCACCTGAATCCTTCCACGATCTTCAAACAGACCGTCGTCCGGATCTGTCCCGCCCTTGCCTCGCTAGGACTCTTTCAAGACTTGTGCACATGATATGACATATAAGTTGATGAACATCTCCAGGAAACAAGGGTTTCCTGTAAAAATCTGGGAAGTGCAGGAGGCACGGGAAATCAGACTTGAATTGGGCTCCAACAGAGTATAATATCTATAATTTTCCTCTCTCCCTTAGGCCATGCATATGAGGGGCTTTTATACTCCCTCAAAGTAGTTTCAATCAGTTGGAAACAATTGGCCACGGGCTGGGGTGGTTGAATTACAGGAATAACCATCAACCCAGCCTCGAAAATAGGGATTTTTATATATTTTTTAATGATTTTAATGGCATACGCAGAAAAGTATCTCTGGACTCATGTATACATGCGGAAAAGTCTGGGCATATCCGCGTATGGGATTTCAAACACTGTTTTTATGAACTTAATTCAAGTCTGTGGGAATGGGTGCCCAAGGCCAAAGAGACAATCATGAATCACATAAGGGTGAAAAATGATGCTATTACAGATGCCCCCTACTATATGAGGTCAGAAGGGGTACATGATGGCCGAAATGTATTATGTGCATAGAAATAACTTCACAAGGACAAGAGAGGACTTCACCACATTTCAGCCTGCCAAAAAACCAATGAAAGAAAACAGAGAGTCAGCTCATGTCTGAGGTGGGCATACCCATGCTCAGTCAAAAATATATCCATATAGAAAGTACAGAATAGATCCAGAATGTATACAAGTATAGTTGAACTGAAAGTACATAATGAATCAACTAAGCACAGCCCGAAAGTACAAGTCGGAATCAATGTCCAAGTATCACATATAGAAAAACTGATCAATAATGCTGAAAATGGATGTCTGATCACAAAAGTAACTGAATCTCCAGGTACCAAATCATAAGGGGTGGAACAGATGGTACAATCACGCAACTCGGGAGCCAACATATGGAATGTTGTTGTACTAACACTACAACATATAAAGGTGGACGACATCACTGGCAGAAACTGAAAGGACTATCAAAAGTGAACTGAAAGATGTTGATGCAACCCGAGGTCTTCACTGATCGCTATGGCACAATTCTACATAATGGGAATAAATGAGCTGAAGTCGACCATGTGAGAAATCGTTTGATTACCGGTCAATAATGTATACCGTTAACAAATGCAAGACAACCCACCGATAATGAAAATGAGTGTCAAGGTGCCCCAGTACAATCTAACAGTGCAAATGAATGAATTGAAGTCAAACACTTGGAAGAATCTACCAATCAGGAGGCAATGATGAATCCCCACTGTCGATAGTGAAGAGTGTGCCACTGATGACTACAAACCCTAAGGTACTGACAAAAGACTCTAGACCTTATTCCTAGAGCAATGAGTCAGAGTCGATGGGAAAAGATCTGCTAGAAGGAAGGCATTAAGGCATCCCACATCAATCTAGCGCGAGTGTAACCCGCAGGCCAAAATTTCGAAGGAATCGGACGAAGTAGAGTGACGGAACCAAACTGAAGTATGTTTCCGACATGCCCAAGATAAATCTAGCGCACGGAAGAAACCCTCTGAACTAACCAATAATGAAAGCTGACACAGAGGCGAGATATCCACCGATAGGGTCAAATGGAGATCAAGGTACTGCACGAATCCCATGTGTGATAATGTATGTTGACGTCGAACACAAGGAAAACCACTCAGTCAAAGACCCATAATGATGATCAAATGTTGAGCACAGGGTCCCCTATCAATGATGGAAATAGAGCTAGGGTGAGGCTCTAGGTTTACTCTCAGAGCAATATGTTGTAGTAGATAAGAGACAAACCCGCCAGCAAGAAGTCAATGGATACCTTCTCAAACCAACATGAGCAGAGACCAAACATCTGATGTGATAGAACAAGATACTAACAATACTGGGGAGGCCTACTGAATAATAAGTCAAGAGACACCGCAGAATGGCCGACTCTGGTTAAACTTCCTTTGAACAAAATCACGACTCGTGATGAACATGGTAGTAAAAATGACACTGTATAAGTCTGTTATGCAGGAGGAAAAAACAAACTCTCCATATGATTGGAAGAGATAACCAACTGAGGGAGGACTGACTAGTGAAACAAGGGAAAAATATGAACCTAGGTCAAGACTAAAACCATCCCAAATGAAGGAAATATATGATTGTATGTGCTTTGTTCAAGGACGAAAAACTGATACCGTACTGCCATCAAATTATGAAGTAACATCCCCTTCCCTCTCTTTTTGTCATATTTAATTTTTTTTTGTCTTTTTCATATAATAAGCCTGAAAAAGAATAAAAGAATGCTATAGTACAATTGATAGAACGAGTATCAGAAAACAGATGCTCTAGTTCCTGGGATAGGAACGATCCTATGCTCAATGCAAGGTGG
This sequence comes from Pinus albicaulis, assembly GCA_034641835.2. Lineage (NCBI taxonomy): Eukaryota > Viridiplantae > Streptophyta > Pinopsida > Pinales > Pinaceae > Pinus > Pinus albicaulis. The sequence goes on along the minus strand of CM076570.1, from coordinate 234,376,991 downwards.
TGAAAACTGGTAAGAAATACTCAAAGGAATGTTCCATCCATGGGTAATAAGGGTGTCAAGTTGCGATAGCTAAGTGCATGCAATGGTTAACTTGTACAGAAAGTCAAGGTCAAAAGATGGCTTAAACATCGAGTCCAAATGAAGCCAGCTAAAGGCCAGGATAAACAAGTAGCCAATATGCAATGCAGTAATACAACTCAATGACACCAGGGAGCCTCTAGGGTAATAGCCAGAAAAAATGATAGTGAAGAAGAAGAAGAATGAAGCTTCAACACATAAGTCATGGCGAGACTAAAGAGGACTCCCGAGCCTACATGAAACGCAGCATGGGCAACAAGTGCTAGCGAGGAACTAACTAGGAAGCCCATGTAAAGGAAGGCTCTACCACCAAGTCATTATTAAATAATCGGCGAGTGAAATGGGTGAAATACTCATGACCTGATGGGATCGACCCTATGGAAAGCGATCAGAATGGAGGCTAGTATGAAAAATGCAATGAAAAATAGATTTCCTAACCTATATGCCAATGAAGATCATATACCTGCCATGACAGGTCAGCAGTCATGGATCAAAAACTGGAAAAATCTCAACTTCATCAAAATGTACCTGAAAATATACCAATCTTGACACTTACAAGCATCCGGGTTATGCAGCTTAAGATAGATTGAAAAAATAGGCATAACAAATTTTGGCAAAAAATTTCAATTTCTGGGAATAAATACCCATGTTACCTCATATTTGGTTCATTGTTACTTGCTGATTTTGGAAAAAGAGCTTTGGAGAAAAACCCTCTTTCATCAAAATAGGAGCAATCAGCGGTCAAACTTCCCTGAATCAATCAGGTAAGCTCTTAATCCATCATTATTATCAATTTTGTCCATTAATAGAGTTAAAATTTGGAAATTTCACCGTAAAAAAGATTTGTTTTGATTTAGGGCTCTGCGCATACGTGGGTTCATGTGGGCGAACCTGCGTATGATACGCAACTATCTGCAAGGGAAGTCACGTATGCGCAGTCTGAAATGTAAAAAAAATGCATCTAATGAACAAATAAATGAATTTTTTCAAGATGACCATCACTTGGATGGAACGTGAGCATAGTGCAATTGATAATGAAGTGATGCAAGTTCAAGAATTGCTCGATATCCTTCGAAATTGTGGATTGCTAAAATTCTTCAAAATACCAAATATGAAAAGTAACATCCAGTTGCTTGAAATGCTGGTAAATTACTGGGAACCGGAGAAATATTGCTTCATGATAGATCAAATGCCTATACACATAGAAGTGGAAGACATTTACTTCATTACTGGACTCTCACGGAGGGGAGACCCAGTAGATTTTCACGGCAAGCCTGTGGGAGGGCTTACGGTGGATGACTATGCCCATGTCTACTGTGTAGAGGGGTCCAAAAAGGTAGGGACTCAGATTGCTATAAAATATTTGAGAGATATACACATGAAAACTCTCCTGTTTACCATTGGCAGGGTAGTAGGATCTGATTCTTTGCATCAGGCATCCAGGACCCAGATGAGCATAGCTGTGGAATGCCTAGTTCACATGTATGATTGGTGTACAACTCTATTAATCAACATGAAGAAACAACTGACCTCCATCCGGAAAGCTAAAACAAAGCATTTCGGGTATGGAATCATTTTGATGACATTCTTCTTTGAGAAGATTCCTAGGCTGCGACCCAAATTCATCTCTTCAATCAACAACCCAAGAGACCCAAGAATTGCTCGATGGGCTGATCTGATGAAGAGACTAGGGGGAGGTGAAGTTCCCCTAACCACCTGGGAAGACGAGTTCTTCCAATGGTGGGAGGAACAATTCATCGCAGTGGAGGACTATCCCTATGCCGGGATGGATTTCCGCGGTGATCCAGACCTCGTCCTTCCACCTAGCTCAACATGGGGCGCAATCGGTGAGATTGCAATTTTTTAATTATATGATTTTTTGATGATTTTTTCAATATATGTGAAAAACTGTGAAAACAAAACATGTTTTTGATTGGATTCAAAATGACTTACAATATTATGACAACCATGATACAGATATTGGACCAGTCCGTCCTGAGGGTTACCCAAGGCACAAGCACCGCAGAGGCGAGGCAGATATAGAAGAACCAGGCAGGACCCTCCATGCTATCTAAAGGAACTTGGAGGGATTGACCTACCAAGTGCCTATGCCTATGGTGGAAGACCTACCTGAGGCTATCTAGAGACGGGTAGTGGGAGTACCATGTGACTGGGTGCGGTTATTCCGCCGTGTCGCTACTGTGATCGTGTTCTATAGGAACACGAATATTGGGCAGGGACCACAAGAGTAGATAGACATGATTACTAGATGACTGTATATTTTTGATACTGAACATGATTAGGCATAAGCCCTAATTTTGTATGACTTATGGATCCAATTTTTTTATAGTTTTTTGAACACTCTGATGATATATATATACAGCGATTTATGATGCGATGTGACAAATGTATTAAAAAATGCATGATGTTTTTGATGATTAAATTTTAATGTATGGAATGATTAATATGCCAATCAATTGCTTGATTAGCTAATGAGTCTGCCATCCAATTTTCTGCTCGGGGAATATGAATGAATGTTAAAAACTGAAATGATCGTTGTAACAAACATACCCTCAAAAACAACCAAAGTAAAAATGGATCTCGAACCTGATAAGTATTGTTCAACTGCAACACCACCAGCTGGGAGTCCAAGAAAACTACCAACGAATCAAAACCCAAAGATATTGCCTCCGAGAGTATATAAATAACTACAGTGTACTCCGCTACATTATTGGAAGCAGGACCAATGCAGACTCCTCTTGATACTAACAGCTGACCAGATGGATAATGAAGCACCCAAGCCGCGGAAGCCAAGTTCTGGGTGTGTCTACTAGCACCATCGGCAAAACCATAACGACTCATGACATTCGACACAACCTGCCAAAGAAGATAAAAAACATCACCATCACATCAAAGACCAAAAAAACCAGATATGTACAAAACAAAACTAACTACATACAAAAGAAAAATGCTAGGCCGAAGCCTAGGCATAATACCTTTTCAAATAGAGCCCATTTTTGGGTTCCGCCAACTCATTTCCTTCAAAATCAACCAAGGCATATGCTCCTTTTTTAAGGACTTTTTTAACGATGAAGTGGCCATACCACATAGACTTAAACTTTCCTGCGCCCAGGGCATCCTTCTCTTAGGCATAGACAAAAACGAGGTTGCCTTCTGAAAAAACCATAGGTTTGATCGCCTTATCGTACTAAACTTTAACTCGTTTCTTATGCGCCTCATTCATCGTAGCGGCATCTCGACGCTGCTCATCAAGATGTTCCAGATGAAGGAGGCATTCTTTGAGACTACAAGTGTCAGGAAGAAGCTCAACAACTAACTTTAGAGAAGGAATCTCACATTCAATGGGAAATATGGATTTCAGCTCGTAGGCTAGTTGAAACAGAGTAAAGCCAGTTGCGGTTTTCACTGATGTCCGGTATGCCCAAAGTGCAGGATACAACATGATATGCCAGTTGGATCGAGCTTTATCAATCGTCCTTTGAAGAATAGTCTTCAAGGATTTTTTCACGGCTTCTACCTGCCCATTGGCCTAAGGATAATAAGGAGACGAATGCTCCTGCAGGAAACCTAATTTTATAGCTAACTCAGCCATCATGCTATTCTGAAAATGACTACCATGATCAGTGACAATATCTCTAGAAATACCAAAATGAGCAATAACCTAGTTGAAAAGAAAAATAGCTGTTGTCTCACCATCATTCCCAAAAGTAGGCATAGCCTCGACCCACTTCGTAAAGTAGTCTACTGCTACAATAATTTACTTGTGACCTTTAGCTGAAGGCGAGTTACAAGTAGTGTAATCAATACCCCACTTTGTAAAGGGACCGACAGTAATGACTGGAAAAAGCGGAGCGAGATGAGCGCGCATTTTTCGAGTATAGACTTGACATGGATGACATTTTGTGACCGACTCCATACAATCTTTGAAAGTGGAAGGCAAAAAGTATCCAGCACGCAAGATTTTTTGGGCTGTAGCAAGCCCAGATAAATGACCACCACAAGCTCCACTGTGGAAATCATTCAGCACAGCCTCAGCTTCTTCGAGAGTTAAGCAACGTCTCAGGATTGAATCAACCCTTCGACGGTATAAAGCATCACCAATAATTAAGTAATTTTTAGCCAAGTGACGCAATTTACGGAGCTCATCTCTCGAAAAAGTATAGGGAAACTTCACAGTCTGAAAATACACAATGATATCCCCATACCGAGGATCTTGTGAAGAGATGAGAAACAAATGTTCATCCGGGAAGGATTCATCATGGACCATCTCTTCTGCACAGGGAAACTCAGAGATTAATTCTGTGAAAACCAATGATTTTTTGGACTTGGCAGACATAAACTCAAGATCAAATTCCTGCAAAATCACAATCCATCTATTGTATTTTCCCCCAATCACTCGCCTACTGAGAAAAAACTGAAATGGATTGGCTACTGCCAAAACATAATTTTTTTGTAGAAGAATATAATGTCTGAGTCATTGTACAGCATGAATAGCTGCTAAAGCCAATTTCTCTATCGGAGTATACCAGAGTTTAGGTCCTACCAAGCCTCGACTAAGATAGTATATAACATGCTCTGCAAGAGCATCGTCCTCCTGAACCAGAACCATACCGATGGTAGATTCTGCTGCTGCAAGATACAAAAGAAAATCCCTGCTATAATCAAGTGGACTCAATATAGGAGCAGAGGTCAATGCCTTTTTCAAAGCATCAACTGAGCACTGAGCGAAGCCATCCCAAAAGAATGGAACTCCCTTCTTCAACAATCTCATAAATCCTTTGGTAACTTTAGCATAATTTACAATAAATCTCCGAAGAAAATTAGCTTTTCCTTGTAGACTTTGAAGTTGATGAATAGATGATGGGGGAGGCAACCGAAGTATTGCCTCAACCTTGAAGGGATCTACCTTAATCCCTTCCGTAGACACTATGAATCCCAATAATTGACCGGATGTAACCACGAAAACACACTTGTTCGGATTCAACCTAATCTTGTAGAAACGACATCGTTCAAATACTTGACGGAGGTGAGCAGGATGATCCATTCTCTTTCGAGAAGGAATAGCTAAATCATCCAAATACGCCTCGATAATATGTTTAATGTCGTGGAAGGCATATTACATGGCCCGCTGAAAAGTAGCCCCAGCATTTTTAAGACCAAAAGGCATTTTCTTGTAAGCAAAAGTACCCCAGGGACAAATAAAGGTAGTCTTGTGCTGATCTTCAGGACAGATAGTAATTTGATTGTATCCGAAGAAACCGTCCATGAAGGAGAAAATATCATTACCGGCACACTCATCAATAATTTGATCTATAAATGGTGTAGGGTAATTATCTTTGGGACATGCTTTATTAAGGTCTCTGAAATCAATGCAAACTTGAATTGTTCCTTGTTTTTTATCCACGGGAACAGGATTCGAAACCCATTCAGTCAAAGGAACAGGGAAAATAAATCCCACCTTAAGCAGCTTCTGCACCTCGGCTTTGATAGCTGCAGCCTTCCTAGGATTGACCGGATGAAGCTTTTGCCTCACAGTTTTAGAATTTTCGTAAGTCTTGATCTCATGCTGGACAATAGATGGATCTATACTAGGCATTTCCTCATAAGAAAAAGGAACACATCCCTAAATTCTTTAAAGAGATCGGTGTAAATTTGAATCTCTTTAGGGGAACATTCAGCTCCGATGAAGACATTTTCTATAACATTGGGATCCCTGGAAATGTTCACCAGGATAGTTGGAGAAATCACAGCCATGTTCCCTTCAGCATATACCTGTGCTAGTGCTAAAGGGTTCAGGACTGGGTGAACAAGACCAGGAGACAAAGGACTTGGAAAACTTGATTCAACTACGCTCAAATCAGGTAAAAAGTAAGACCGATGATGCAAATCATCCCACGGTCTATCTATACCAGTCATAGCTTCCAAGATGGCCTCTTCAGATGGAAGAGTGGTATCAAGGCAATCCTGAGCGGAAGAATAACTAAGTGTCCAAGCTGGAGCCACATCGCCATCCAACTCCTCTGAAGAAAGAGAAGCTGGAATGGACTCTACAGAGTCAAAAATAGATTGGTAAGCAATCTCAGCTGCACACATTTGAAATGCTATTCCACCCACTTGACCTTCCGCTAATCTGGAGGTAGGGGAAGGTAAGGTCCAAGGGTCCGAAAAATAATGAGTTCTAAAGAACTCTCTTCGAATAGGAGCTTTGGAGGATGAAATTGCATTTATATGAACGGTAGGAGGTGGAATAACGAAAGTACCCATCAAAGAAGAATACATCCCAACCCCTAAATTCTCAACAGGCAGCTCAGCATCATCCACCTTTGGGATAGTTGATTTAGTAGATGCATTCGAGTCTATAGGAGAACAATCCAGTTGATTCACTGTAACAATCCTCCCTTCATGAGGGAAACAAATAATCTGAAATAATGAGGATGCAATAGCATCCATCTCATAAATCCAGTTTCTCCCCAATAGAAGGTTGTAGTCCAAGCTTTCATCAACTATCTCAACCTCTATATTTAAATTTTTACCCCCAACACAGATGGGCAAAGCTGGGATAATGCCATGTGGTCGGTGAGAATGACCATCAATCGCAGTCATAAGAGTAGTAGATGGAACAGCTGCAGGAGATCCAATTCCCTTCCAACATGCGAGAGACATCACACATGTGGAAGCACCCTCATCAACGACCATCCGAAAGATATTGAATTTCCGATACGACGATTTGATATGAAAATCCATATGATGCGAGAGTCTCTTTTTAAAATTAGACATATCGAATGTAATCACAAGAGATTTCTTTGGATCTACAGCCCCAATAGCAGTGAGAAAAGCACTGCGCTGAGCTGGACAAGACTGGAGCACCTAAAGAGCAGACATAGCACAAGGGCTCTGTGAAAAATCTTCTACAACAAAGTAGTTCTGGGTGGCCTTGGCATTTGGATTAATCGTCGTATGCTTAGTAGATGCTTTTGGCATCCGAGGTATAGGCTTAGTAGTAGGCCTCATAATATGAAGCGGCTCAGTACCATCGGGAGCACCCTTAGCTTTCGAAGACTCAGTTTCGCCATAATCACGCGATCTCGTGGAGATATCCGCGTGAGCACTCATCATATATATGTTTGACGGATTTTGCCCTTCCTGGGTACCCCCAGAGGAAGCCCCATAATTTTGATTTGCGCCAACAACTAACTATTGCCCTTGGGGAAAAGGGTTTTTCAACACAACTTGGGAACTAGCAGGACCCTGCTGAGCTAACAAGCGCTGCACATCCTAAATTTTAGGGAAAAGGTGAGTAAGATGGTCTCCAGTACATAACTTGCATGGAAACTTAACTTTCTTTTTATCCTTTGAACCCTCACCAACATGTTCGTTGGATTTATTTTCATTACCCTTCCCATCCTTACCCTTTTTTTTATTATTATTCCGTCCCTTCTTCTTCCCTTCAGATTGTTGATTTCCTTTAGGGTTGGAAGTCTGGACGGAATTTACCGACAAATATTGAGAAGGAAATGACTTAGCAAGCACAGCCTGACCAGAGGAAGCAGATTGTATAGACAACTGCTGCAATTGACTAAGCAGGTTAGCTACACCGCTATCGATCGACCCAATAAGTCCATCACTATGAGGACCAGGTTTAGTCTTGGACAAGTCTAATTTGGAGTGGGGAGCATCAGGAAAATACTTATGAAGGACACCAGACTGAGAATATATCAATTCAAGCTGCTGGACCCTGAAAATAGCTTGTTCCTCAGAAAATACCCCTGACATGGATACATCTTTAGAAATATCTGGCTACAAAGATTTCAAAAACCATTCCAAGAGGAATTCTCCCGGAATATAAGCTTTGATAAGCCTCTTCCTTCTCCGCCATTCCTGAATATGATCAGAAATTTGGGTTGCCTTGTCCTGCTTAAAATTGGCCAGGAGTTCTGTCCTGGCATCATAACGAACAGGAAACTAGAAATGATTTAGAAATATAGTAGCCAGATCTCCAAAAGTAGCAAAACTACCCCCAGTTAACTCAATGTACCACTTGGCAGCATTTCCAATCAAGGTGCGTTGAAACAACCTCAACCTAATCGAATCCTCGATCAGGGAGTTAGATGAACACCAAAGATGGAAAGTGGTGATATGATCAGTCGTTTCCTCTCCATTCTTGCCTTCAAAATTTGGAATGTTTGAAGGTATTTTGGTAGGAACTGGAGGCCACCCCGGACTATATCGAATTGGATCATTTGTCAATTTCGATAAATCTAGCAAGTTTAAAGTTTCCAAAAAAGGTAAACAAGGAGGGGCCTGAGGGTTCCATCCTTGGTGGGATGGATTCCCAACATTCTGAAAAGAATAACCTGGATTTGATGAGGCACCAGGTTGCCAGAAAGAGCTCGTAGAAAATGTTGGGCCATAGGATGATCCTTGTGACCCAGCATTTGGAGAAGGACCCCCTCCCAATGTAGAGTTACCATAGACTGGACCAGTTCCCCCCACGGAAGTAGTGAATGAAGAGGAAACCCCCTGATAGGGGTTACAAGCATTAGAAAAAGGGGAAAAATCCTGATAAGTACTCGACGAAGTGAATGGACCATTCCCTTGCTGACCAGCGAAAAACTCATTCCCAGCCCCCTGTGCTGTAAATATAGGGTTCCAACCGATAAAGGTAGTCGAACTCTGACCTCCAGACCAAGGGTTAAAACTTTGAGTCTAGGATGTAAAAGTAAAAGACCCTAAGGAAGGATTCGAACTAGGAATATTCCCACTTCTGAAGGGGAACCCTTGAAAATAAGTCTACCCACTAGCCATATAGGACATGGGTGCAGATGCAGTTGCAGCAGTGGAAAAGGAAAATGAAGGAATCCCACTAAAGGGCATTCCAAAACAAAAGGGACTAGATTGAGAAGCTTGTGCTTGGGTGGAGCCAGAGCCAAACACAACAGTACTAGAAGCAATTGTGCCTCCTCATTCTACTAAAGCAGGAGTCTGAATGCCTGCAGTACTCACAGCCGAAGCCACGTTCCCAGTCGTGGCCATCGAAAGGTATGAATGAGATGGATAAGGAATTTCTAGTCTTGTAGACTCATGTCTGATGTACTCAACAACAAACAGAGAATTAGGAGAAAGAGGAGATGGAAGCGACTCAGGAGGCTGAGGTACTTCCTCTACTTCTACTTCTTCTTCTCGTGGAAATAATACTCTCGAGGTGAGCGGAGTGCTCCTCTCGGAACCAACACCATAACCAACTACAGAACCTTCAAGCCCTAGCGGAGGATCTCTCTCCGCTGTGTCAGATACCACTGGGTGATATTCACCTGCTATATTACTCCTACACCTTCTTGAAGAAGGTTCAGTACTCTCGGGAGATAACCCCCGGATTCTCCTCGATCGATGAGGCGCTTGATCAGCCACTTTAACAGATTAATTAGACTCAAAAAAGTATAAAGCTAGGCAAGCTAGGAGAAAAGAGCACTCACTACAAAAATCCCTAAGATGCAACCAAGCAAGCAGCCTTCAGCTATTTCTGCTCCGGGTGATTAGGACTGGACACCAAAATATGAGAAAGAAAAATATAGGACCTCCCGAAAGTAGTCTGTGATAATTACGGCCCAGGCCTACAAGCGAAGGTAACAGAAATAGTTACGCCAACCTCCTAACAAAAGCTTTTTCCGGTGCAAGTACCCAAGCTTTGCCGGGGCACCCTCCAGAAGTACTGCTAGAAGTGATATGATGTCTGCCTCAGGTACCATGGGTATTCCCCCCCACAGTCACCTATGTTATACCTAGGAATGGCAACTAAGGGCACCAATCTATGTCAGCAGCCGGGCGGAACAGTCTTAAGGCGAGATCCAGCAAATCAGAGAGGGGGTATCTCTCTTCTCAACCTTCACTTACCCTCGCGCTTGACTCTCTGGAGGAGAGCTTTCCCGGTCCACCTAACGGTGTTGGATTTCGCTCATTTAATAAACTTCTATGTTTTAGTTTGAGCGGCCTTGGAGAGTTAAATCTCCACTCACCTAATCCAAGGCCCTACAACCTAGCTAGTTGATGTATGACACTTAATAAAAAACTTGCTAGTTGTTTTTAAATTATTGTGCTTATTTTAGTTGGCTGTTATATTAAGTCAAGGGAATATGGAAATGAAACTCGTGATGTTTTGTGACACAGAAAATAAATTAATTAAAACCAAACTACATGCAGATGTAGTAATTGCCTTTCGATGAAAAGAAATTTCTACACGGGTTCTACGAGACTATTTTTTTCTTTTCAAATATCAAACCTCACACTCGCAAAATTTATGAAAAAGACTACAAATGTTCAAGTGCACCTAATGAAAATTACTAAGAGCATGCCAACTCTAAGATGAAAAATCTAATAAAGAAAAGAGAAATTTCCAAGAATCCCTTAGTTCTATCACTTTTCCGGCTGTCCACAAAGCTAGTTCCCAAATTAGAAACTCTTAGTATAAAGATGCCAAAAGATGCTCGAAATAAGAGAAAGAAACTAATGAAAATTCCCTTCCCAAATCAAGTCAGAAACTGAGGTAAAAATCTCAACAAGGCTTTAAAAGATGAAAAGAAACCAAAACAAAATGCAAAACAAAAGTAATGGCAAAACAAAATGTTTTTGGGCTTTTGATTTTTATAAAAAAAAAGACTTCAAAAATACCAAGAAAACTATCCAATTACCAAGCCAAACAATCTCTGAATTTCAAGCAAAACTACAACAAAAATGCTCCAAATCTTATAATGCCACTTAGTAGCAAGATTCATACGAGAAAAAGGAAGACAGGAAACTCAGTAACTCAGCCCAGAATAATAGCACAATCTTGCAACAAACAAAAGTTCAAAGAACTGAAAATGACTCTTCAAAAAATTGCAACAAGACCTAGTCAGATGAGCTCAAGAAAACCAACCAAAACGTAGGAAAAAATTAAAGTGCAAAGCAAGACATAAATTTAGTAAAGAGCATATGAGCAGGAGCTCTCTGTCCTGATTAAGCAGAACAACCAAGAATCTCCAAAAAGAGATCTTGGTACTCAAACCAGAACTGCAAGCACTAGGAAAAACAAGATTTTCCAAATGAACCGGTCTTCAACCAAACAAGAGAGAAAAATACCAATAACCACTTTCAACACAATCCAGAGACTAAAAGGACACTACAGGAACAGGTCACCACAGGCAGACAAGACCCAAAAGTCAAAAAATCAAAAATTTCAAAATTTGCTCAGGCATATGCTACTCAGAAGTTTTTCAGCAGGCGTGCATACGTGACTGTGGCAAAGGAAACCCGCATATACGCGACTTCCTTTGACAGAAACTATGTGTATACGCGACTATGTATAAGAAAACTTGCGTATGGACAAGTAAATAATGAAAAATAAAAAGATCAAGCCTGGCCAAAAAACTAGGTCTTTAGTCTGACTGAGAAAAAAATAACTGGACTGGAAATAATGATTAAAACTATCGGAAACCTTTAAAACAATTGAAACCACCCAACAGGGGAATCTCAAGAATGCGATCCCCAGTGGAGTCGCCAGTTCTGTTTCAGGAAATAACTCCCTAGAGGTCGTTGGGTCGAAAACCTCCACAGATCGGGACATGCTATTCAAGAAGGACTCACACAATCAAACTTGTATGCTAAAACTATATATTATAGATTGTAGAACTCACCTGTAGATCCTATGTTTGATGTAGATCCCGCGGGGTCCAAACCCCCAGCAACTCTTCTTCCTCTTCAACCTGGAAATCAAGAAGAGACATGCACGGAAATCTAGTTGTACATCATATATATTTCCTAAATGTCAGTGTAATCCATGTGAAACATCATATAAACAATAATAAATGTTTAATTAACAATATTTTCCCATATGCAAGCAGATATCAGCACATGAATTTGGAAACAAGATGGTTCTTCTTCATTACGAACAACATGTACAATAATAAAAAGGTGGAGAGATCACCTGAATCCTTCCACGATCTTCAAACAAACCGTTGTCTGGATCCGTCCCGCCCTTGCCTCACTAGGACTCTTTCAAAACTTGTGCACCCGAGATGACATATAAGCTGATGAACATCTCCAGGAAACAAGGGTTTCCTGTAAAAATCTGGGAATTGTAGGAGGCACGAGAAATCAGACTTGAATCGGGCTCCAACGGAGTATAATATCTATAATTTTCCTCTCCCCCTTAGGCCATGCATATGAGGGGCTTTTATACTCCCTCAAAGTAGTTTCAATCAGTTGGAAACAGTTTTCAATGGGCTGGGGTGGTTGAATTACAGGAATAACCATCAACCCAGCCTCAAAAATAGGGATTTTTATATATTTTTTAATGATTTTAATGGCATACGCGGAAAAGTATCTTTGGACTCGTGTATACACGCGGAAAATTCTGGGCATATCCGCGTATGGGATTTCAAACACTGTTTTTTATGAACTTAATTCAAGTCTATGGGAATGGGTGGCCAAGGCCAAAGAGACAATCATGAATCACATAAGGGTGAAAAATGATGCTATAATAGAGATACCTTAAATTTCTTCAAATCAGTTGTAGACAGAAGTTCATCCCATTTCACCCTTGATTTTTCTCATACAAATGCCTCATCAATATTCATTCCCTATCAACATGGGTAAAATCAGTCCATCTCATTGTATAACCTAGCATGGAATTTTTGTAGTACCCATGATGCCTTTGTTTTAGGAGTAATTATGGCTTGGGATTCTAGAATTTTTTTTTTTTCGAGATGCTTAGTTCGAGTGAGGATGCCATTAATTGTCCTACAGTAAATTACTATAGAATTTGTCTAACTACTCTTATCCCTAGGTGGCCATATATATCCTCCCAAATATAGGAAGAGCCTATATAACCAAACCCTCTAAAGGGTGGAAAAATAAGGAGAGATTGTATATTGTATTTCCATGCTAAAGAATGATCTCTAAGAGGCCTTTCCCTACTAAATGGATTATCCTAGTACATGTTTGTGAGTCAATGAAGGGTTATAACCAAGGAACAATACTTTTCTTCTAAGATTATTGTACTTAATTTTATTTAAATATATTGTTGGATTGTTTTCTCCTCTTACATTTTGTTGTATACGAGATCATGAAATGTTTTTATATGTTATGATTTCATTATTTTATGAAAAATTACTTGCCTTGTAATTGGGGAAAAATATCATCTTTAATTTTATGTGATTGTGTGTATGTGATAGGTTTTAAGTGCTACAGAAATATATCTAGATGAAGAGCAATATTCTTGACCATTTAATCAAGTCCATAGTCTACACTGACATGCGAGGGTACTATGTGCATATTCCACTCCTTTGTTTTTATTTATATATGAAATTTTTTGCACATAGATATCTAGAGGAGATTTATTTAGCTTATAACTACAATATAGTAGATCTTGGGTGGGAATAAGGGACAATAGTACCTTTTTTGTAGTTAAAAAACTACACAAACATAAGTTGTGACCATAATATGGATAGATCCCTAGTTTTCTCATTCTCCTTTGAGTGTTTCTTGATTTTTTTTATTCTTAGGTCTATTTTGTTGAATGTTATCTCCAATGAATCTATTATAGATTACATCCACAAATTTTGAGTCATATGTATGTATTTTTTCTTGAAAACTTCACTCAGATAGTGCCATCCCTTTATCTCTACCAAGATAAAGTGAGCTCTTAGTCCCATCACTATCTTTTCTCAGCCACAAAGAGATGTAATAATTACACCTTTTACTCATAGGAGTGATGGGATTTTAATTTGAGGTTTCTGAGTTGGATTTGAAGTGGGTTCATTTTTGGAACATTCTATCTATTTTACCTCCTTATGGAATGGTTAGATTGTTTTATATCTAATATAAAACCTTATTTTATTGTGATATATTCTAATTATTTCATCTTCAATTTTTCTTGTTTGAGGTTTTCCAATATTTCATTTTCTTGTTTCGTAACTTGTGATGTAGAGAGGCTCTCAAATGCTATTAACTTGATCTATTGACTTGGTTAGTATTTTTTATCTTCTTATTTGAAAACTTTCAAATAAAACTTAGAATTATTGTGTGCTTGGAATTGTTTCCCTTGTTAGGGTATGGGTTTGTTTTCCTCGTAAATACATTGTATGATTCATATTTTGGATACCTTTAATATGTTATATATATATATATATATATATATATATATATATATATAATTTCTTTGTTTTGTTTGTGTGTTTTTTTTTTGCTTTCTTGATAAGAAATATATCACGTATTTTTGTTTTGAGGCCTTAGTTTGATGATTTTGAGTGCTTGAATGTTGTTTTTTCATTAATGTTTTGGAGTGGATGAACTAATTAGTGAATTGGTTTCATTTGAGTGTTTTTTGTTTATTTATTGGTCAATGAAAGTGTGTGAGCCTTTCATGTCACTTGGACAAAGGAAAAGGGTTGTATACCCTTACATTAGATATATTTCATTGAAATGAAATGAATTTAATGTTTTATGTAGCTTTCATTTTGGGATTGAAGTCTCTAAACACAAGCATAATTTTAGTCCATACCTTTGAGTAAACAATGAACAATAAAATAAAGCATTAGAAAGGTTTACTTATATTTTTTGGCTATAACACACCAACATATATTAGGGTGAAGAGCTTGAAATAGGATTAGATATGATTGTTATGAAATCAGCTCCAAAAATAGAAGAAAAGAGAGATCACCGACTTAGAAATAAGCCACTTCGAGGGGAAAACCTCCTTTACATTACATAAATGAACAATTCTTGGATGATACAAAAGAAAAAACCTCCCTCTATATATAGGAGTCCATGGGGTCACAATATAATCCTATCTGACCTAACAATAATAATGTAAGGGAACAATAATAACAATATTGGGGTTACAGAGGTACAACAACAACAATAAGGGGGCTACCCTAAAAATAATAAGGGACTAAACTAGTAATATAGGGACCTAACATTCCCCTCTCCTTAAAAAAAGTGTTGTCCTCAATGCTTGAGTTGCTCTGGGTGCTTCTATATAAAATTATCATTATCCCATGCATGGAAAATTTTAGGGGCTAATATTCGCAGGTGGGCTAATTTTCCATGATGTTTCCCAAAAAAGGATTCGCCAATTTCCATTTTTTTGTAAAAATGATTCGCCCAAATTTTATAATATAAAATTATTTTACCTTAAAAATAGCCAAAATTATATAGAGACTATATATAAAATCATTATAAATTTGTATAATTTGACAAACATATCAATAAATTTTATAGTTCACATATTAGGGACTAGTGAAATTCGCCAACATTTTAAACTTCAAGATAATTTTCCATCCATAAAATTATCCATGATCCCATGTAGAGTCTTCAGTGGATAAGTTCTTCCACTTGATGAGATACTCCAAAATTGATCTATTTCATAGCTATCGAGTTCTTGTTTCCATGACTGCTTTAGGTTCGAATATTATTTTTCATTCCTCATCAACTTTTGGAAATATTGTTTGAACTAGAAGTTTTTCACCTATAACCTTCATTAAGCATGAAACATGGAAAACTAGATGCACTCGCAAAGAAGCAGGAAGCTCCAATTTGTATTCCATAGTACCAATATTTTGAAACACCTTGTAAAGACCATAGTACTTTAGCGATAATTTATTATCCTTCTTAGCTTGCTTGAGGGAAATTTTTTTGTATGGTTGTAGTTGTAAAAATACCCAATCTCCTACATCAAAACTTCTCTTGCTGCGATGTTGATATGCTTGTTGTTTCATTCTATTTTGTGCCAAATTTAGGTTATCCTTTAAGAGTTGGAGAAATTCTTGTTGATGCTCGATGTGATCTTCCACTGCTTGAACCTTCGAATTTTCTCTTGAATATGATGTGATGGACGGTGGATGATATGCATAAAGTGCCATAAATGGGGTCATTTTTGCTATAGTATGGAAGGAAGTGTTATACCACCATTCAGTGAGAGGTAAAAACTTGACCCGTTATGTTTGTTTATCAGATACAAAAAATAAAGATATCCTTCCAAACATTTATTCACCATCTCAGTTTGACCATCAGATTGAGGATGATATGATAAGTTATTAGCTATTTGAGTACACAAACAAGAAAATAATTTCGTACAAAAATTTCCAGTAAAAATGGGATCTCTCTCGCTTACAATAATATATGGGTATCCATGTAGCTTTTGAATTGTTTCCATAAATGTATTAGCACATGTACTTTCTTTAAATGGATGAGATAATGCACAAAAGTGTGCATACTTGGTAATTCTATCAACTGCCACCATGATGACACTCTTTCCTTTGGACTTAGGTAAACTTGTGATAAAATACATTGAAATCTCCTCCCATCATTGACCTGGAATGGATAAAGGTTGTAGAAGACCTGGGGTCTTAATTTTATCAACTTTATTTTGCTGGAAAACCAAAAATTCTGCCACAAACTTTTGAATATTAGATTTAGGGCCATCCCAAAAAATTATTTCTTCACCCTATGGTAAGTTTTTAAAAATCCCGAGTGTCCTCCTAAAGGATAAGTGTGCAATTCCAAAAGAACCGTTTGTTTTAGTTGGCAATTATTACAAAGATATAAGCGATATTTGTACCATAAGGAATCATTTTTCCAACTAAATGTATCAGATGTACTAGGATCTTGCTGCAACTTTTGAATGAGTTTCCACACTTATTCGTCCTTCTTCCATTCATCCCTTTCTTCGATTATCCAATCTGGTTGGATAATAGAAATAGAACAAAAAAATGCTTCGAGCTCTTCATTCTTTCTTGAGAGTGCATCTGCAACAACATTTAGCTTCCCTTTTCTATAGATAATTTCAATTCATAACCCAACATATTTTTCACCAATTTTTACCGCTCTTCTAAAGATATTCTTTGTTCCAAAAAAAATTTAAGACTATCATGATCAGTTTTTTCCTTGAAGTGTCTTCCCATTAGGTAAGGTCACCATTTCTTTAGTGCACGTAGTATTGCTAACATTTCCTTCTCATAAATAGCTTTATGTAAATACTTTCCTTTGATTGCATGAATTTCAAAAGAAATGGTTCTTCCTTCTTGCATAAAAACAAAACCAATTCCATTTCCTGAGGAATCACATTCCACAAAAAAAGGTTTTTGTGAAGTCTGGCATAGCTAAGACTGGTGCTAGGCGCATTGCCTCTTTAAGATGTTCAAAGGCCTTAGTTGCTTCAAGAGTCCATGAAAATGCATATTTCTTCAATACTTTTTTTAGAGGTGCTCCTATTCTCCCATAATTCTTTAAAAACTTGTGATAAGACCATGTTAACCTAGGAAATCCTCGTAACTGCTTTATGGTTGTGGGGACTTTCCATTCCTTAATGGATTTAATTTTGTTAGGGTCTACCTTAACACCCTCTTGAGATGCAATATGAACCAAATATTGCACCTCTTGTACTCAAAAGAAACATTTGGATGTTTTTGCATATAATTGTTTCTCCTCCAATATTTTGAGCACCCTGTCAACATGTTGATCATGATCCTTCCAAGACCTATGGTAGATTTGTATATCATCAAAAAATACTAGTACAAATTTTCTAAAGAAGGTTTTGAAAGGGAATTCATCAACCCTTGAAATGTAGAAGGTTCATTGGTAAGGCCAAAAGGCATGACCAAAAATTCATAATGACCCTCATGAGTTTAAAATGTTGTTTTCGGAACATCTCTAGTCATCATTGTAATTTGATGATATCCTGAATGCAGATCCAACTTCATAAAATAAATTGCTCCATGTAATTCATTCAATAATTCATCAATCATAGGAATGGGAAATTTATCTTTAATAGTGAGATTATTGAGCTCCCTATAATCCAGACACATGCACCATGATCCATCGTTCTTGTGCACCAATACTACTGGAGCAGAGAGAGAACTTTGACTAGGCTAAATTATATGAGCCTTTAACATTTCTGCAATCATATGTTCAATTTCACTCTTTTGGACATAAGGATATCTTTAAGGCCTAATTTTTGGAGGAACACTTCCTGGAATTAAATGAATAACATGATCATAATGACAAATAGGTGGGAGTCCTTTGGGAGTTTCAAACACCTTGGAATGATTGTCCAAGACCTTTTGGAGATCTGGAGAAATAGATGATTTTGATGTTGGAACTTCTAGTGAGCATAATTGTGCAATTACACCTCGTTGTTCTTTCTTCAGAAGATTTTTCATCACATTATAGCTTATTATATTTCTCGGCTTCCCTATGATACCCTATAATTCGAATTCCTTTCTGTTGTTCAATCTTTAACATTAATCGTTGGTGTATTAAAAGGTTGACAAGTCTTGTATTAAACTTTGTATCAAAGGGAGGAATATTTCAAAAGTGGGTCGAAAGGAGACAAAGCAACGAAGGCCACATGCGTTAAAGCCAATGGGAAATTAACACGAAAAGAATGGAGTGTAAAGCTAAAAAGCTAACAGGAAATATAAAAGGTCATGGAACGCTGCACTAAACGCAAAACCTATGTATTAAAAGAAAATGCCGCCAAGTGAAGATGCACGAGGGAAATTCCGAGGGGGTCGAGCAGCGGGGGAAGGAAGAGATCCATACCCCCACGGAATTATGAACGCATGGCATGGTGGGGACTCAATATTAGAAGGAGGTGGCAGGAGTATGCCGCGTGGCGGTGACGTGGCGGATTGAAAGGTGGACCCTCACGATGGGTAGGTTATGTATTTAATCTGCATAAGGGCTCATATGTTCCAGGAGTTATACAGCGCATATGGTAAAAAGGTAAGGTAAAGTCCTTTAGGTCAGCTGGTACTGAGACCCGTACCAGTATTAAACCCGGCACGAGGCGCTCACCTGCACCCTGACACTCCCAATCCTTATGCGCTGCGTACCTCACTGTCAGTGTCCTTAGGACACTTGCCTTCACTCGTTATACCCACCCGTCATTTTACCTCAAATCACCCAGTCCAGAGATAACATTCCCTCTGTATTTCACTCCAGTAAAAGGTCGCAGGTTCCCATCCACGGCATATACCAAGTAGGAAAGAGCGCCTGGTCTAACCAATCATTGTCAGAGTTCCCTGCGTCACTTTCCCGAGCAGACTTACCTTCCGTTCAGGTATTCCATTATTCATTCTCCCTCTGTTTTCCTTTCGCTTTTTCAAATTCTTGAATGTCGGCCATGGGAAAGGTAACGCCAAAGAAGACTGAACCAGAGACCCCCCAGGTCCGTGAATCTAGGAATCCCCCCGATTTTGATCCTCTCCTTGAATTGCAAGCTGGTATCTGTGACCCCAAATACCCATTCAACATCTGCAGCATAAAACCCTTGCTTTTCAGTCGTCATCTTAAAAACACAGACCGTTACCGGGTAGTCGTGTCTGGTCTATATCATCAAATTGCCCCCCAAGTTCATTCTGTGGTTGATTTCATCACCTGGCTCAGAGATGTTTTCGATGAGCATCAGGGCACCTTCACTTCCCCTCAGGGGAACAACGTTCTTTCCCTTTCTCCCGATGTTATCAAACAAGCCCTCCGCTTCCCTACCAGTGCCACATATGTTAGTTTCAAGGAAGCGGCCTTGGTAGCCCAGTTTATCAAACAGCCATGGGAGGCCCGGCGAGCCTTCATTTCCTCTATAACCATCAACCAGGCTACTTATCTTCCCGCCGTAGAGCCGTTCCCATTAAGTCTGTTCGTTGAAGAGGTTCGGCCCATTCTCTCTCTGATTGCTGGCCTTTTTGGGGTAGGGAGTCCGGAAGACATTTCCACGGTGTGTGTTCATTTTTTATGGCTCATGTCCTAAAAAGGGGTAGTTTTAGATATTCCGGGTTTCCTCTCCTCAACCCTTCGAACCCAATTCTAGGAGCTTCCACAAACCCGTCAATTCCGTTTCTGTTAAATGGTTTTTTATCTCTTCTTGTACCATCATGCCGATAAGTTTGAGGGTTTGGGGTTAGAAAAAGTTTATCTTGAGAATTCCCAGCCCAGACCAGTCTTCAACTGGAATTTCTCTGTGCGTCAATTACCTAAGGGGGAGGGTTACTCCAGTTTTGTGAATAGTTTCATGTCTATTTCCTATACCATTATTCATGACTCGCCTTCCCCTAGGGTATTTCCAGAAATGAAAAGCTGGCTGCAAGCTAGAAAATCCCAGAGTACTGGAGATTGGTTTCTATTCGAGGACTACACCGAAATTCGGGTCTATGGAGCCGAAGTTGCCCCCTACCGGCTACCATTGTTCCCTGTCCGACGAGTTTATGCACTCGAATACATAAGGCAAGCCCTCAAGGCCGATCAGCTCCATTTTGTTCCTGCCAAGAAGGGCTACATCCTAAGGCTTCCCATTGAAATCGGCCCCTTCATGGTACAATCGAGACATGCCCTCCCGATCGTTGAGAAAATGCTGCAAGGTCTGGACCTAAGGCTGGGAAAAATTTGGGCTTATGACCCTCGAGAAATTATCTTGAACAAAAGGAAAAGGAACAGGTCTGCACCCTACATGCATGAGCCAAGGCCATTTATGGAATGGAGGGCTAACCTCGAAATTTGGCCCTTGTTTTCGCAGATGGAGACAGATTCATTTGCTACAGGGGAGGAAGAGAATGTCGATAGAGGCACACGTGGAGAAGGAGGAGAAGAAGCAGGTACCTCAGGGGCAGCGCCCCCTCCCAAAAGACAAAGAACAGCCTCCAGTGAGGCAGAAGTTATAGGGGAGGAGCAACTGCTGGAACCTTTCAAGGTGTATGGTAAATTGGATAAAGGCAAGGCCGGGATAACGGTGCTAAGAGACAGTACCACTTCTTTTGATTTCACAGAGGTCACGCAAGCTATCAAAGAGCATACTTCGCCCAGGGAAATTGAAAGGGATCAGGTGAATAAAGCGATCCGCGACAAGTACAAAGCTGAGCTGGGGGGATATGTTGAGAAGTATCATACCAGGCTCTCCACCTCCATCAACGCGGACACCGAAAGCCTGGTATTGTCTATGGCAGAAGCTATCCTGGATCCTAATTCTGATGTCCCTAGCTATCGGGTGCTCGAGTTTGCCATCGACATGAATAAGGTACTAGCCAATGACATGTGCGACCTATTCCAGACGGTATGCGATATGATGAAAGATAAACTGATGCAGGTCACCCTCGTGCTGAAGAAATTAGAGCAGAAACATGACCAGTTGAGGGCTACCCTGACAGCTGAACAAGTTAGCTGCCGCGCCAGAGAAAATCAGGTGCGTGTCCTCCAGGACCTGATCAAGAGCAAAGATACGGGGGGAACAAACACACAGGCAGCTCTCATTGAACAGCTGTAGAAGGAAGTTGCATCGGCAAAAAGTCAGGCCCATATACCAGTCGCTCACCATGTCCAGACGGTTGAACTGGTACAGGTGGAGCAAGAGAAAGCAGAACTGTCCGCCAAGCTATCAAAAGAAAGGGAGGAGAAAGAAAAGATGGCCAAAACAATAAACGTGTTACAGAATAAAGCAACAGAGCTACAAGCTAGATGGGACTCACACAACTGCCAGCCAACTGTGGTGTCAAGTGGAACTAGCTCGTTGTCTAAGCAATTGTCCATAGCAAGAGCTGAGATTGAGATATTGGAAAAGCAAGCATCTACAGCAAGGCAAAGTATCACGAACCTGGAAAACTCTCTGGCCGAAAACACCAAAATAGTCGAAGGGTTGCAGAAAGAAATAGAGCAAGAGAAGAAGACAACATCAGATCAACAAAAAACTATTGCAGACATGAGAAGCCGTGCAAAGGGAAATCTCACCCTTCTCGAGGCTAGGAGTATAATCTGGTCAGATATAATCTCAGTGGTGACTGAGCAATGGGGCTTCTTAAGGATGATGGGGGAGCATAAGTCTGCTATACCTTATCTCAGTAGGAAACTGCAGGAGGCAGACCTTGATCTGTCTAACAGGGCCCAACATGCCAAAGAGTACATTTCGTTCCTCAACGAGCTGGGATCATATGACATGGAGAAGCACGGTATTCCTAGTCGATTCATTAAGGCTATTGAGTGTCACAAAATTATCAACAAAGAGATGGCCCGAGTCGCAGCTTCGAGAGCTCTTCAACAGGTAGTCGCAAGCGTTGGACGCTTCGACGAGGTATGGGGTGAGATCATGACAGCTGGACTCCCTTCCTGCTGGGACCTGACCACCCCTTCTGTGCTCTTGCCTTTGGCCCAATACACATCACTCTTGCAAGAATAAAGAGACCGAACTGACCTTCAGACGGGTAAAGCAGCTCAGCTCAAAGCCGACACGATTGTTTCATCCCTGTGAAAAGAGTTCAACCTCCTCCACTTGATTAAACACAAGCTTCCTACTGGGGCAGGTTTCCACGCCATCACTGAGGCCATTGTCGAGGTGGAGGGGTTCTCAGCAATGCCCGAGCCAGCTACAGACGGTCAGCAGAGGTGCACGCAGTTTATGAGCCAGCATGCCAGTTCATCCGCAAATGTGCCCCACCAGAATCAGCAACTGCCTCCACTCAGCCGCACCTGTGATTCTTGGTCAACTCATGATTCGGCCTTAACGGCCTATTTTTCTTTTACTCAGTTAGTTTCTTTTAAGTTTTGAGTGGGTTGTTCTCCCCACTCCTGCATTTTAATTTTTTACTAGACTGTTGTTTAAGTTTATGTTTTTAAAAAAAACGGCGGAGGGCCTGATTATACATGATGGGAGGCTTGATTCCTCATCATGAATTTTGCTGTTTTAAAAATGACATTTAACAAATTTTGTTTATGCGAAGAAGATATTTTTCCAAAAAATATCTTCTTGCTGAGATGGAAAGAAGCCTATATAAGGTAAATCCAATGAGAAAAAGAGGTTCCAACTTCTCTGAAGAATTGACTGTGTAAGAGCTTCTTGTATGCAATTTTTGTGAAAGTTCTAATATGAATGCAAAGAGCCCGTAGGGCCTCAATGAAAAGGAGTTTTGTCTTTGATAAGGATTCTGGTTTTGGTTCTTTACAGTGTGTAATTCTCTCTTGTGTGTTGTAGTGTAGTCATTCATTTCACTTACATCCATATATCTGGTATTACATTCTGGAATGTGAGTAGCCTGTTGCTTCTAATATAAATTTATCCTCATTGATACTTACATCATAGGCTTCCTGGCACTTTAAATATGGCTCAGGTATAATATGTTGTCCCATTTTCGATTCATCCGCATTTCTACTATATTGGCTGCTATGAGGTGTTATTTACAAATGCTGCTATCGTGTGTGGATTCTTAATTGCTTAAGCCCACCACATGTTAGCATATGTTTCTGAATATTTTCTTAATAACAGTTAATATCCCCTTTATTCTACGTATTCAGTAGACGTCCTTCAATCATCATTCTCTGTGAAGTATTGAGAATCCAGCCCTTTTTACAGCGAACTGTCTTGGAATTGTCTTATGCATTTATGTTGGAGCTTAACATCTTGCCTGTTCATTATAGTTCCTTCAGCATTGAGCTTCTGAAGTATTTGGTACCATTTAAATCTAATTTTCCCATCTGTAAAGAAATAGTATGAGAGCCCGGTTCTGCTAAGATTATCCTTATTACATGGTCTTGACTCTCTGCTATAGAAGATGTCCTAGGCACTAGTCTATGGCAACTCTAAGTTGTCTCTAGGAGCTACAACACTTTCCTTCCGAAAACAATTTCAAGAAAGGTTCTTGAAAATTAAAAGCTACCATCCCCAAATATTGTAACCATTGTACTCCTGTTGGTTCATCGCACTTCCCACTAGAATTGGAATGGAAAGCATTCGACTATTCAATACATATTCCCCCATGGTTATATTGATATTATGGAATTTTCTAGAGAAATTTATAGTTCCTCCATTTTCAACCATCACTTGAAATTTTTGTGTTGGGTATAGGAAACAATTCAATTCCTTGGCTACCTTACAATGAATAAAATTATGGGTACTACCAGAATCAATCAATGCTATTACATTTTTCTTCTTGATATGTCCTTCTATCTTGAGAGTTTGAGGAGTGGTAATTCCTGCCAATGCATTACAAAATATGGTCAAACTCATTTCTTCTTCTTCTAGAGTTGGTTCCTGGTGTATATCCTCTTCTTTTGAGGTTCCTTGTTCATTTTCTTCCTCCTCTTTAAAATATATGTAAAATAATTTCTTCTCAGCACACTTATGACCTTTAGTGTATTTTCTATCACAAATGTAGCAAATCCCTTTTTCTCTTTTTTCTTCCAATTTTTGTGGTGTCAACCTTATAGGTTCTGGAAGTCTAGGAGTAGCAACACTTCCATCTTTATATATGTGAGTGGTAGGCTTCCTTGTCGCCATAATTTTTCATTCAATTTTTCTTGCAAACCTAAATGCCTTCTCCAATGAATCAGGTTCCCAAACGCGAACCTCATGTTGGATGTTATCCTTTAAAGTCCCTATGAAGACATCAATCCTGTGTTCCTCTAGAATATCAGTTACCCTTATATTCAATTTTTGGAAGTCGTCAATGTGCTCCACCACTGAACCCTTTGTTTGAGATTTATCAATTGGCTAAAAAAAGTGTTGCTCTTTGTATCCTCATAATGTGCTATCATTTCCTCCATAAAAATTAACCAAGTTAAAAAAAATTTACGGGAACAAAGCCATCGATAGCATACAAATGTATTTTGTTCTAAATATAAAGTTGCAATATGTATCCTTTGTGTGTATTGCACATTATTGAGATAAAAATATTTCTCCATTTGTAGTATCCATGTTACAGGATCCTTGCCATCAAAATTCCTCATATCGATAATTGGAATATGGTGGGTCTTCCATCCAACATTAGATTTTATGAAATCATGATTAACGTTTATTTTGTTCTCATCATGAGTTTCCTCTACTCTGTTTTCACCATTAGGAAACATTTCTTGTATCAACTTTGTCAAACCTTCCATTTCTTGTTTTAGATCATTCTTCATGTTTTCCATTTTTTCTTCCATGTCATCCATATTAGCTTCCATGTCATCCATTCGATTCTTCAAACCATCCATCTTAGCTTCCACGCCTTTCTTCAAAACTTCCATTTATTTTTGTGTTGCTCTTTGTGAGAGTGAAATTTGGTGCACTTTCTCTTGTAATTTTGATATGTCATGTTGCATTTCTTCATCTTCATGAGTCATAGTAGAGCCTTGTGAAGGATTAAAGGGTGTTGAATTATTTTTAGGGGGGATTTTAGAACTCAATACTGATATCTATTCTACAATATTCCCTTGGAATCAATTCAAAATGATTCTTCAAACAAGACTTATGCAATTCATAAAAAATACACACCTTTTACTTTCTTTTGAGGAGCTCAATATTGAAATTGAATTATCTATGTGTTTTAGGACCTTCAATATCTGAAATTTGGTCATGTAGTAGCCCTCTGGATCTTCTTTCGAATTCCATAGGTTTAACATGATTTGGATTCTTCAAGGCAAATTTATGCCCAAATTTATGATTTGGACTGGTTTAGTAGAACGAAATTGTATGGTGTTCCACGTGTCACTGTTTTCTCCTTTGGCTCTCAAATTTATCTAAAGGAAACTACATTCCGTGTACTTGATTCCACTCTTTAGAGAATTCCAATCCGATGCCCAGACAAATATTTATGATGATTTTCCCACAGCCACCTTTTTTAGATGAAATTTGGGAGCCTGAAAAAACCCTAAATTCCACAGATCATATCTCCGAAAAATTTTCGAACTAAGATCTGAAATTCTTTAATGGCATTCCTCAGGATTACGGCTTCGCTATGCAAAAATTTTGGCTTCTGAAACTTTGTATAAAAAAGGTTATAGCGAAAATTCCACGATGACCTGTTTAGGTGAAATTTGGGAGCTTGAAAAAACCTAAATTCCATAGATCATATCTCCGAAAATATTGCAAACCAAGATCTGAATTTTTTACACGACGTTCCTCAATATTTTAGTTTCACTCTATGAAAATTTCAGCTTCTTAAACTTCGTAGAAAAGAAATTATAGCGAAAATTCCACGATGTCTTGTTTGGAGCAGCGAAACCCTAGAATTCAAACCTTTGATGCGAAATTTTATGAAACCATCTCCAAAAATAGAATAAAAGAGAGATCAACACCTTATAAATAGGCCAATTCTAGGGGGAAACCTCCTTTACATTACATAAATGAACAACTCTTGGATGATACAAATGAAAAAACCTCCTTCTATACATAGGAGTCCAGGGGTCACAATATAATCATAGCCAGCCTAGCAATAATAATGTAACGACACAATAATAACAATATTGGGGTTACAGGGGTACAACAATAACAATAAGGGGGCTACACTAACAATAATAAGGGACTACACTAGTAATATAGGGACCTAAAAATGACACTCTTTAAGGGTAACAAACTAAAACTTGCTCCACTAAAGAATTAAAATACTATACCACAACAAATTATTGTCGGAAATATCCAACATCGGATTCAAGAATGTAGTCACATCAGGATCTCATGGGGTGATATCCCCAGTCCATTATTTCTAGTATTCATTATATTATGCGTGTTTGGGGATCTATTTGAGAGAAATATGTTTCACTTTGAATAATCCCTTGAGAGGTTTCTTGATTAGTTACCCCACCTACACATATTATCCGAATCACACTTGTTTCTATGGTTTGTTTCGCAATGAGGTGGTAGAACTAGTAGCCTATATTTAGGATTCTTGCCTAGGTGACTATGGGTGGGAAGTCACAATGTTACCTAAGGAAGAAAACAATAATTTTATTAGTGCTCTCATAAAGTGACTCTAAGCTCCATTGAGGTCACTTGTTTCATTAAATACTGATATAGGGAGGTTGGGGAAACTATGTCTTAGTCCTTCACTAGGTTAAGGCCCTTGGGGATTTCATCACCTCAAGCATCTTGTCTTTGGAGAGGTATGTGTATATATCTAGCTTAATTATTGTATTCTTTGGATATTTTATAGTGCATGCTCTTTTATTTGAGTCTAGTTAGCCAAAGGGGTGTATTATTTAATTAATTAACTTGACGTATTCACCATGGCTAACCAAATTGTTCGTCAATATTGAAAAATAAAAAAACCTTCTGTTAGGATCCTATAAATCATAGGATCTCAAGGTGATTGAGTACTTAATGAGTTGCAATTTCATATTGAGTATGATTTTCAATATTCAAATGGTTTCCAAAAAATATGAGAAAAAGGAAAAGAAAAGAGGGTATATTGAAAAAAGAAAAAGAACGAAAAACCCCAAAAAGAATAATACTGAAAGTGATGCAAATCAAAATGACACTACTGATTAGATTAGCTTATTCAATCATACAGTTTAAGAATGACTGTACAATTGTAAATTTCAGTTGATATATTAGAAAATAAATATTTTCCAAACTATCTAATCTTGGCATATCAGTAGATAGGTATAAATAAATTTTGAATCGACTGTTTAAACTGAGTCAATGGAAGAAATAAGGATAGATGTAGGTTAGAGTATTAAAGAAAAAATGAATTGGGTATGTCAGTCTAAGTGCACCCTACAAAAGAACAAAAAATGTTGGATTAGTGACATGGGTAGGTAGGGAAGAAAAGAGCAAAATATAAAGGAAGCATGGGATTATTCCAAAGGTTTATCCTAAAAATTTCATGATTTCTCTGGTTGAAGAAAACAAAAACAAAACATAAAGGTGTTTTATTCTAAAGTTTGGGAATAAATCTTCATTTGAAAATATGTTTGACGTATTACATGTAATTTCCCCATATTCTAAGTTCTGACATTGTATTTATGCCCCCACTCTTCATTAAACTCTCACCTGAACCAACCATCCACTCATGTCGCATCATCACTTAACACTTCATCACCTTTCACCTCATCCCTGTGCCCTCCTCTTCATCTGATATCTCACAAATGTTTTTGGCCCCCACTCATCCTCTAAACGTTAACGTCAGGGGGGTGGGCGTGGGATCCGATATAGACAGTATTCCAAACCACCCCGCCTACTACGTGTCGCGCCGAAATTCTTTCACACCGCACCACTCACTACTTACCGCTTACTGGTCATAACCCCCTGTGAAAAGTTGTTTCACTGTGATGAAACCACTCCATTTAGCGTTGTGCCAATGACCATTGCAACCATTACTGTTGCGCCAATGACCATTGCATCCATTACCATTGCACCACAACAACTTCTTATTTTCCCCTCCATCCAATCAGTTACGCTCCGGCCATAGGCCTGTTGGGAATTTAGTGCCTTAGGCCATTATCCAATGGGCCCCCGCAATGTCAACGCTTACACATTCACCTTATAAAAACAATTTTCCCGAACTTGTGGCAAGGCTTAACATTTTTTTTTCATTATATTGTTGCAGGTGATCGATCGGTAAAGTTTTTATAGCAAAATATAAGCGCATAAAGTTTTTCAATTCCCTCACAGGTCAAACAGAGTTCTTCTACAATGGCTTTTCTTCTTCCCATTCCCCATTCTGATCTGTAGAAGCTCCCTTTTTGTATTCCCATCTTTTTTTAATCCCATTCTTCTCTACAGCAAAGAAAAACATAGTGAGTTAATTTTTCAAGTACAGTAATGCCTCCAAAGAAGGATCAGAAACCATTTAATCCATTGGTTTACCCTCAGGTAGACATTTATCATGTGGCTTTGGCTGATAGAGACTATAAGATACATGAGACAGAGTCATACTTCAACTTGTTCGATTTCCACTGTTGGCTAGAATACAAACTGATCGATGAGGCTGATGACATAGGGTTATAGGAGACCAAATTTCCCTATTTTATATTCCCAAAAATGCACAGCTACCCCGAATTTATGAGGAGATTCCATGAATGTTATGACATTAACCAAAGAGTTGTAGTAGCCCCCATATGGGAAGTCCTCTTCACTGTCAGGGCCCAGTCAATCCTATAAATGATGCAGGATCCCACTATTAAAGAAACAATTTCATTTTCTTATGAAGCTCTCAGAGAACTATATCAAAAGTTGGACTTTTCCAGCAGAGCCAAAACATTAGAGCTTTTCATGGCTACTGATGCCCTACTCTCAAAAAATAATCCTTCATATCCTTCATCCAGTTTCCCTGATATAACCCAACATATTGTCACTATCCTTTCGTATTTATTAGGGTATCATTAATACCAATGGATGGATGATGCCATGATAGGTTTCCTATCTATTCTTTTGTCGTATTCTAAGCCTTCAATCATGTTCAAATTTAGCCAATTCTTTTAGCTGATGCCATCCATGATCAATTTCTAAAGTTTCACATAAAGGAAGTGTCAAATACACTTTATTTTTTGTCTATATGTTTTCCTATTTTCAAGCCAGAAAATTCTAGTTTATAATGACAAAGGTTAATGATGAATCTCAACCTCAATCAGTCATCTTTTGGATGACCATGTTAATGAAGGAACATAAATATGACACATACAAGTGATTTGTTGATTTATTTGTGCACCCAACAATGAGAATACTCAGTAGTACAGTGGAACTAAGAATTAATGAGGAAATTAAGAAAATTATGCAGTTATCATATCAAGTGAGAAATGGAGATTGGTAATTGTACCAAAATCATATTGAGATCAGAATTTATGGGTGTGATTTTCCCCCCTACAAGCTTCCAAAGTTCCTCCCCATGAGGATATTTGCCTTGGAATACATAAGGAAGATGATCAATGTAGATGAAGTACACTTTGTATCTTCCATGAAGAAATATCAATTTAGGATCAAGTCCTAGATTGGTCCTTTTATTTGCAATAGTAAAGCAGCAGGAGAAGAGGCTGATAAGATGTTGAGGGACATGAAATTTAATCACAGCTTCACTTGGTCATATGACCCACTGGGTATTATTTCCAAGAAAAGGGTGGAGAACAAATCAACCCCATACATCCACACCCGCAGGCATGAGATCAAACGGTTTATGAATCAAGAAGAATGGGGAAAAAATACACTACAGGAGGTTGAAGAACTAGTGATCTCAACCCCAAGTATTCGAACCCCTACTCCAAAGGAAAAAGAAGCATAATTGGCCATTTTTACATTGGAGGTTGTTCCTATTGCATCCATCCCTACAACAACACCAACAACTACAGGCTCATTAGGTGGTGCAGAGTATCTAACCAAAGCCTTGGAGAACATGACCATACAAACAACAGAGATCAAAAATCTAGAAGAAAAAATAAAAGCCTTGAAAGATTTGAAGAAAATGTCAAATAATGCACATGAAATTTAGATATAGAGAGCTCATAAACAGATTGAGAAATTAATAAAAGCATATAGTGAAACTTCTATTGGACAGACTATTGGTCGAGTAAAAGAAATTATTTGGAAAAATATTGTTGATTCCATGAATGAGATATGGCCTTCTATTCAAATAATATTTGAATAGAGAGATCCAATTGTACCAGTGAATGATTCCATAGACAAAGAAAATAGAGAACTGACAAGCATGCCTGAAACAACAAACAATATTATGAAATTCTTGAATTCCTAGAGTAGTTTTGAATTGGAAGCACTAGGAGTGGAGGACATAACAACAACCATCCTAGAAGTCAAGAAGGTGCTCAAAAAAAAGAGTTTTGTCATAGAGTTAGAAGAAAAGTGTCATCATTTACAAATTGGTGTCAGCAGATCCTTCAATAGAATCGAACCACTGACCAAAAAAGGATTTCCATCTCTTTTTGTGATAAATGATAAGCTCATGCACAGGCTGGATTATGTAAATAATCTGAAGGATATTGCTAAATACACAACTAAGTTTGCTAGAATAAAAGGACCAATGACTGGAAGAGCCTTCCTAGAGGCTATGGACAATGTTTTATACATACAGCATGAAATCAAGGATATTTTTCAATTAAGGCCAACTTTTATGAAGTACACACAGATTGGAGAGATTTAAAGGAATTTAGTAAGTATCAAGATACCAAATGCATAGTAGTGGGAGATATTATGTGATTACGAAGAAG
Source organism: Pinus albicaulis (assembly GCA_034641835.2). Lineage (NCBI taxonomy): Eukaryota > Viridiplantae > Streptophyta > Pinopsida > Pinales > Pinaceae > Pinus > Pinus albicaulis. The sequence goes on along the minus strand of CM076570.1, from coordinate 234,345,968 downwards.
GGTGACAACTCAGCACAATAATTAATTCTGTAAATTAGTGTATCAGCTCAGCATATGAGTATCATATTATCTAAATCTACCAGCATAGCCACATATCAAAGCACACAGTAATGACCTTCTGGAGATTAGGGCCACATGTCACATTCATTCTATCGTGTCCACTTTGTGGTCACATTTGTCAAATTTCAGTAATTATTGTAATAAATAGCACATTTCCCATGTAGATATGGCAATCACTAGGAATTAGTTAAATAATTCATTTCTTTTTAGTATCAGGGGTTGGACCCTATATTTCAAGATTTTCTATGGAGCAATGTAATTTTGGAGCTGGAGCATCAATAATAAAAGACCATTTTTCAAGATTCTTGAGCTATTTTTATCTGGTGATGTCTTTTCTTTACTTTGTTTAATATTTTCCACTTTTATTTCTTTCAATGTACCATTTAATTCTAATTGTAAAACATAAATCTAAAGAATGAGATTTTCTAATAAGCGAACCTTAATTCTGGCTATGTTTACAATATAAATTTTTGTCCTCTGAAGTCTGGTTAAAAAATACTCAATTTCTTTTTGACCACTACTGAATTAACTCTTTCTTTCATCTCATAATTCATAATTTTTTTAAGATCGAGTAACTATAGTTAGCTTGCCTTGTAGTTTCTCTAGAAAAATTGATGCAACAACCTAGCCTGTTATGACTCCATAGCCCAATGGAAATAGTTTAAACAAATCCCTTCATCCAACCAAAACTATCAATAAAAAACAACCTTCACAATTAGTCTAACTAGCCTAATATCAGAAATCATTAATAAGAAAGCTAAATAGTAAAGAGAGATCCCTCTCTGAGTCTAGGAGGGCTAGATCCTAGGCTCCAAAGTAGTTTTGATGTTTTCATTTTATGATTATTCTTTCCAATATTAAAATTATAGAATGATAACATAGTGGAGACCATATTGGGGGACATAAACTAAAAAATTTGTCTTTTCATTTGAAATTCAGAAACCTAGTTAAAAGCATTGTATGATAGAAGTATTTTCTAAGATTCGTTTCTTTCAGTTTTTAAAAATAATAAGTTTGTATGTGCTTACGATCTGAATTATGGCTCCTAAAATTATCTCTACTAGATCGCATCCTGATCCAAATCCTCCTCCTATAGTGGACAATCCTGAGAAGAGTTTAGGAAAGAATCCTAGAACTGAAAGTCAAACAAGTAGCAGAGTTCTCCAAAGATCAAATCCCCTCCATGAAAGCTCTATCACTTTACAAGACATTCAAATTGATTTACATTTTGATCAAGCTTTATTCGGGACCAAATATGAGAATTGGACTGACCAGACAGTATTTGATCCATCTATCTTGCAACAAAGTCCAGTGAGAGAAGCTTACTCACAAATTCAATCTGATATTCAGCTTCTCTAGGATTTTGACACTCTCCAAGATTTGGTAACATGGTTTACTTCAACTGTTGATGATGCTTCGCTTCAACAATCTGCAGAATTAACTGCATTAACCATAGCAACTTCTTCTTTTACCTCTCATACTGCAAATTTTAAGTTAGCTAGTCCAAATGCTTCCACAATCCCCACCACTAATTTTGTTCATCCCTATACTCAAACCTTTACACAAACATCTTCTCCCACTATCCATCCTACTTCATCCACTTTTCACCTTCCTCCACCACCTCCACCAATCATGGCAGTAAGATATGCCCCATTGGTGCTGCCAACACCTTTTCCATCTATGCCCCACAATTACTAGTCTAAAATTACATTATATGATGGAACTGGTCCTATAACTTCTCAACAAAATGTTGACAAAATGAATGATTGTTTTGACCTTCAAGAGGTAGATGAAGAAAGTGTTAAACTAAGGATATTCGCTCAGAGTCTTAGTGGAGAAGTTAGAAAATGGTTCAAATCTTTACTTGCAAATAGTATCAATGACATTCTTGGATTTCATCAAACATTCCTAAATAGGTGGGGAGTAAAAAATAACCCTCTTCAAATCTTATCTGAGCATGAAAATATTAGAAGAGCCCCAACTGAAAGTGTTGAATATTATTGCACCAGATTCAATATTTTATATAATGAAATACCTTCTCATATAAAACCACCACATGGTTTAGCATTGGTGAAATTCCCAGATGGTTTGAATCATAAATGTCTTATTAGCTAAGGGAAAGAAACTCATCCACATTAGAGGAGATGTAGAGGGATGCAGTGAGTGTGGAAGCCAACTTGTTAGCAAAAAGAGCTAGAATGAGAACTGAAAGAAGAGTTACTATAAGATAATAACCTTCAACTTCCACATCTGATGCTAAAATAGACTCATTGGTTAGAAATATGGAGAGAATGATGGAGAGGATCAATTTAAATGAGAAAAATATTCCTAGGGAAAATCAAACACCTCCTCAAAATAGAAACCAAAATCCTAGGAGAAATCCTGCTCAGATAAGATAGAGAGAGAAAAGAGATCCTGATCAGCAGATTAGGCCTCCATTCCAAGAAAATTATGTTGATGAGGATGAAGGAGTAGTTGAGGAAGTAGAAGAAAATCCTATAAATTTTATGGGAATTAATGAAGATGACTCTGTTTTTCTCACCCAAGAAGAACAAGAATTATTTTCATTGACTCAAATAGAGTTAGAATCCAAGGAATATGATGATTATAAACAATCATTTGAGAATGCTATAATGGAGGTTCACAGATAATATAACCTTAGAAGCAAGAAAAAATTTGACAATTCCAATAAAAAGAATTCAGAAAATGCTGCCAAAAAAGTCTCTGAACCTGATATCAACAAAACAACCTAAAACTGAAACAAAACATTGAATAATTCAGAAAAGAAGAATACAAAAAATAGTACTAAGAGAATAGTTGATATCCCTCCCAAAATTTCTCAAACTAATGTTCCTAGTACAAGTAAACAATCTGAATTCACCCAAAAAGTAGTGGCTGAAAGAACTGATTTTTCAAATCTGATCAAAGTTCAAACACCATTCGGTATTGAGAATGAACTTGCTAAATTGAAAATATATATTCCTCTGACTGAATTGATAAAGAATAATGTGTATAGGTCCCAAGTCCTAAAGGTACTAAACATAGGGGAGATTACTGATACTGTTAATTTAAATGATGATCAACGTGAACTTTTGTTTGGGCCAGAAGTTGATGGTAAACCCCAAGAAGGAGGTGTCCCTCCATTTTATGTCAGTCTTAATGTTCACGAAAAATTTCTCCATAATTCCATGTTGGATTCAGGTGCATCACATAATCTTATGCCAAAGGTTGTTATGGAGAAGCTTGGAATTGAAATCACTAGACCTTACAAATATTTTTACTCATTTGATTCTAGAAAAGTTAGATGTCTAGGTATTATTAAATATATTTGTGTCACTCTAGCTCAGATACCAGCAAAGTGTCTAGTGATGGATATAGTAGTAGTTGACATCCCTCCGAATTATTTCATTATTTTATCACGATCATGGGGATAAAAATTACAAGGGACCCTACAAATGGACATGACTTATGCTACAATACTAGTTTTTGGTCAACCAACAAGACTGTATAGGGATACCCTAATGAAGTGCATGGTGATTAGTCAAGAAAAAACACACAATTACCCTCTGTACTCTGTTCATACTGACCTTGATTCCTTCATTCTTTACAATGATGGAGACATTGATTCACAGGTTACCCATGCAGAAAATGGTCTTAAAGAAACCATGACAGTCAAATACAAACAATACAACAAGATCCTGAAAATAAACATCTTTGGAATATGATTTTTTATGGCTCATGTGGAAAAGAAGGCTCAGGAGTAGGTATTTAGGTGTATAATGTAGGGAATAATCATGCACAAGGTCACTCATACCAGCTAAATTTTTAGTGTAAAAACAACATAGCAGAATATGAAGCCCTACTCTTAGGATTACAGTTTTTGAAAATATTAGGAGCTAAGAGGATTTCTGTCCATGGTGATTCTAAATTAGTCATAAAACAAAAAAAGGGACAATATGTTGCAAAACATTCCAGATTGAGAGCATACAGAAATGTTGTCCTTGATTTCTTAAGAACATTTGATGAATATGATTTAGTAGTTATCCCCAAAAATCAAAATATCCTAGCAAATGGTTTAGCCTTTTCAGCAAGTACATGTCAATTGCCTCATCCCAAAAAACAATACACAATAGAGGTTAAACATCATCCATCTGTGCCAGATAACATGAGACATTGTCAAGTATTTGGTAGTGAAAAACAAATTGAAAGTATCTTACAATCTAAGGATGAATTTGAAGATAGCAATATATACCTAGATTGTGAAGAAGGCAGTCATTCTGATGTACAAATTAGTGTAGAAAAACAATTTTTTGTTTCTGATGTAAATATTTCAACAAATAAATCTATACATAAAACATAAATACATAAAGACCCAGAAAAAGAGGAATTTGAAGTACTACAACTCAAAGATAATATCCTGCCTACAGGGCTGCTCCCTTTAGAAGAACTTTTTGACTTTAATGATGTGGCTAAGAAACCCGAAATTGAACCAACAGGTGCAAACATTGAAGAGTGTAACATAGGCACTCAACAAAATCCAAAAATCATAAAATTTTCAAAATTAGTGCCTATCATTACAAAACGAAGATACATAGCTCTATTTAAATAATTCATAGATGTATTTTATTGGAGCTATGAGGAATTAAAATCCTATTATACCAACATCATACAACACAAAATTCCAATCAAGGAGGATCAAAAACCTTTTAGACAAAAAATGCAGAGGATAAACCCTGTATTAATGACTTTGGTTGAGAAGGAAATTCAAAAAATGAATGATTCCAAAATCATAGTTCCACTCAGATATTATAAATGGTTATCCAATACTGTTCTTGCAAGAAAGAAAATAGGTGAAATTAGACTTTTCATTGATTTTAGGAATCTGAAACAACTACCCTTTACCAAAAATGGACCACATATTGCAGAGGATAGTAGGTTCCAATAGGATCTCTTTTTAAAATGGATTTTCAAGTTATAATCAAGATTTAGTACATCCTTATGATCAAGAAAAAACAACCTTTACTACTCCTTGGGGGACTTTAAAGTATGTGAAAATGCCTTTTGGATTAATGAATGTTGGAGCTACCTTTCAAAGGGCCATGGAAATTACTGTTGCAGATGAAATTGGCCATTTTATTGTGATCTATCTTGATGATATTACTATATATTCAAAAAATGATGAAGAGAGCTTAACGCATTTAAGAAGAGTTTTTTAAAAATGTAGAAATATTGGAATTTCCCTGAATCCCAAGAAAACATTGTTTGGTATTGAAGAAGGAAAGTTGTTGGTTCACATTATCTCTTAAGATGGAATCAGAATTGACCCTAGCAGGACTGAAGGAATACTCAAAATCGGTCATCCTAGAAATCTCAAAGAACTTCAATCTTTCATTGGTAAAATGAATTTGTTGAAGATATTTATACCCAATCTCACAGAAATTTTGAGGAATATAAGCAACATCCTTAAAAAATATTCAGAAATTAAACTGAACATTGAAACTAAACAATCTTTTGATCTAGTCAAGCAACAATTGACCAAAGCTCCAGTCCTAATCAGCCCAGATTTTACAAAATACTTCATAGTTTTTTTCTTTTTCTTCTAAACATACTATTGTTGTTGTCTTATTGCTAAAAATAGTGAAGGACATGAACAACCACTAGCATTTTTCAGCAAGGCATTGAGAGATGCATCCTTGAAATACAATATCATGGAAAAACAAGCTTTTTCTTTGGTTAAAGAATTAAAATATTCTAGGGTTTACATTATAAATTCACATGTTATTTCTTATCTACCCAATGCAGTAGTCAAAGAAATCTTAACACAGAATGGTCTTGAGGGAAAAAAGGCAAATGGATTGATGTTATTTTGGAGATTGATGTGGAAATCAAACCTACCAAATTTATTAAAGGGCAAGGATTAGCCAAATTGATGGTTGAATCAAATTTTCATGCACTAGACATTAACATGGTCCATTCATTGGATGATCAAGAGGAACTAGTGACTCCACTAATTTATGAAGCATTCATCAATTCTCCCTGGTATGCAGATATCTTGTATGTTTTGTTTAATTTGAATGTTCCTCCTAGTTTGTCCAAAACTAAAGCAAGATTCATAAAATTGAAAGTTGTTAAATTCTGCATTTTGGAAGATGTTTTGTATTGGAAATATATTAGAGGTATTTTACTCAATTTTTTTCTAAAATATGATGCAGATAAAGTTATGAAGGAATTCCATGGACGTGACTGTGTTGGTCATCTTTATTGGAAAACCACTACTAACAATATCATGAGGGCTGGTTTCTACTGGCCTACCCTTTTTCCTCACATCTACAAGATGCTAACTATCTATCACAAATGCCAAAGTTTTCAAGGAAAAATAAAGTTATTGCTCTTGCCCTTGAAGCTTATTTTTGTTGAAATCCCTTTCCAACAATGGGGATTAGATTTAATTAGATAAATTCACCCCCCATCCTCTCCATAGCATAAATGGATTCTCACTGCCACAGAATACTTTACCAAATGGATATAAATCACTCCTTCTAGAAATGCCACTGATTTTTTCATCATAAAATTCCTTGAAACCAATATCCTTTCCAGATTTCGTTGTCCTAGAAAAATCACCACTGACAATGCTGCAGTCTTCAAGTCCAAGAAAATGGTTGATTTTTGTCATAGGTATCATATAGCTTTGGGGAATTCAACATCCTTTTTAGTATGTGTTGGCTCGAGGGGTTATGACCCAGGTTCGAACGTTAAGGTTTGCCAATAAACCACTATACTACTGGCCCTTTCGGCAGTGACCTACTTGTGCAAGCCAAAGTCTCACCTGAAGCAGTACGGGAGGGTGTTGGAACCAGGTTTCCGCACCCTGAGAGAAGGGAGTTAAGTCAAGCAGATCTTCATTCAACTTCATAATTATCAGATCTATAACACAGAGCTCAAGTCTACTTCGCATCCACGTGCACACAATCAATCTGACAGTACAATAACTATAGTTGCAATAATTAAAAAATCATAGACTTATAGAATAGTAACCAAGGTACTATCGCAGCTATCGCAGATAGTCTTGCATAAAGTCTAATAGAACAGATCGAGATTAGATATTAACACAACATAAGAAAATAACACAATTAAATTCGTATCTTAACGCAGAAGCATGCCTAACATAATCAGATATCACATATTCACATCAACAGTAATTCCAATAGATCCAAGTATTCCAACAATCTTTCACATTCATTAGCAGTTCAAATCTTCTTACAATACCCAAACCCAACTTGCGCACACAGCCAGCAGGGTCCACACACAGCAGGACTAAGGTTCTCTATGCACACAGCCAGTAGGATTCCTTCCCCTAATAACCCAAAAAGATCTACTAATTTTCCACTAGCATCAATCTATATTCATTCCTATCTTTAAGACTCAAAATGTCCATCTATTTATAACGATTTAGCCTAAGCTTTCCTGTGGGCTGCAAACCATGGTTTGTGGAATATAGGCCTACCCTTTAACCCATTACAATGTATTTGGGGCTTTGACCCACCCCAAAATCCCTGCACTAGGCTAAAATATGCCAAAAATATACAAAAATACTCAAAATTGTCCCAGTTCGCAGCCTTTCGAGGAGCCTTCTCCAACAGTCCCCCAACAAAATATTCTGACTCATCCCGAGTCACTGTGGTGGTGGGGTCTCCACCTGTGCCCGTAGTTGATTTACTGCCACGATCAATGGGGGAAGCACTCCTTCATTCTCAGTTGTAATGCTCTGTGCGATATGGACGAGCTTCTGTGATGTTGGTCCTTCGGTCGCAGCGGTGACACTCTCCAGATTATGGTTTAGTTGCTTAACAAAAACATCAACATCCTGTGAGAGCTTGAGGGTCGCAGCAGCCCAAGGCTTCAAGCGTTCTCCGATGATGTGCTTCTTATGCCAGAGTTCCTTATTCTCATCTTGGAGGGTGTCTGGTCCTCACCCGTGCCAAATGCTGAGCAAAAACCAAGGTGGGCAATGTATCCTCTATCTACTCGAAAGCTTCCTCCTTTTTCCACAGGTCAGGATTTATTTCCCGTAGGATCAGATTGTGCTAGACCCTGGCCATAGTTGTATGGCTGTCTCCAGTAGTTGGGTGCCCTAAGAAATCTACCCTGTAATGGTGTTTGTAGCCACGGTCACTAGCACAGCTCGCTGGGCCCGTACCTCCAAAGGTGTTTCAAGCTGAAAATTGGCCTGTAAATCAGTGACTTGCTGCTCCATCTACGTTTTGATGACTTGAATTTTCGTCCTAGAGGCCTTCAATGCTGCGACCAGCCCTTCAACTTTAGACTGGGGGGTGGATGTGGCTGGGATTTCTTATGTAACATCTGTGTAGAGTTTGTGGATCAAGGTTTCAAGCTATGCTTGTTGTGTAATAGTGAGGGACACTTCAACATTCTGTGTTGTGATGGTCTGATCAGCCACACCGAGTTGTTGGTGCACTTGTTGGTCCCGATGGTGAATCTCCTGAAACACGACAGTGTGGAGGCCCTGCAATGCTTCATGGGACAACCTGGCGAGATTCAACTGCACCCTTGCACCAGCTTGGAGTTACATTCACAGGTCGGGTGGATTGATCACAAGGGTGGCACTGGGTAGGGAGCAGAGATGGCTTTCCTCTGTAACTAGTGCTGTACTTCTGGTTGCCAAGGGAGTACGTACTTGAATTATGCTGGTCTGTAGTGTGTCTGTTTTCAGCTGTGGAGTGTGGAGCTCGACATGGATGGTGTCGATCACAGTTTTCTGCTCTTCTTTGAAGGCTACCCATTTGTCCTCTGTGGCCAGACTGACTACGTTCGCAATTTGTTCAATGTCTCCGTCAATCAGCGTGACCGTCTCATCGCGTTCCTCCCGCTGGGCGCACTGCTTCTTTTGGGATCCTTTGTCAGGCTCACTTGTTCACTTCGTGCCCTGGAAGGAGGTGGTACCTCCGATATTCAACCCTTCCATGCCCAAATATGGATGTGAATTGACCTGAGTCTAAGCCTCAGTGCCCTTCTTAGTGGTCTAATTTTGCTTTGTATCCTTCCTCGCTGCTCTGCCCTAGTCTTTCTTTCTTGAACCTCCGACATCCTTGATGATGATAGGTGGGATCACCTACATCATGTTGGTTCCTGCGGTTCCCCTTGCGCCGGTTTTAAATCCAATCCTCCAGGCAGGAGGCCAGTTTGCAATTACACTGTCAATCTCTTCATCCGCTACACTATAAGGAAGCAAGGTCCAGGTTTTATCCTTGTGGGCTCTGATCTGGATGTTGCGTATGGTAACCTGGAATTCCGCAATGCCCTTGTATCTGTCGTAGGTTGTTGGGGACAACCGGGTTTAAAAATTGATGGCTGTTGCCAAGCTGCTCTGGAAGAGGACCCAGAAGACTTGGTTATCCTTTGCACGCTGCACATCCTTGGATTCCCAAAAATGGGCATAATGATCCCCTTCGCACATGTCTGAAGTGAACTGAGGGAGGACCGACTCCGCAGGAGCTTCCTAGGTGACCAGTGCTATGAGGAACAACAACCAAGAATAGAAAAAGGCCTTTCCCTACTCCTGAGATTCGCGGACATTGGTCAAAAACTCATCGTACAAGTATTGGGCCCAATTGAGGCAGACCCCCTTCCCACATTGGCGTGCTAACTGAAAGACATAAGTAGGGATGGTTGTGACCTGGCATTTTCGCATTAGCTTGCACACTAATAACATGCTACCCAGCTGCATACTAGGTTCACTGATAGACTTGATGATTAAGCCTCGAGTATTGCGCTCCACATGGTAGGTCTAACGCACATATTTAGCGATTTTTGCCTAATACTTCTTTCCCATGCGCTTTAGAGGGTGTGGCCCTTTCATGGAAAGGCCAGTAATTATGTGAACTAGCGCGACATCGATGGGGATTCTATCCCAAATCCATAGGCACCCATCGTGAATCACGGCGAGTAACTGTCAGGCCAGCCGGTCTGTAATGTTGTAGTGCCCGAAGTGTGGCATCCGTAGGAGGTTCATGAGCATGGATGCGGCCAAACCACATACCCAACACTAGGGAATAATTGTGACCCCATCGTGCTCTTGAATCATTTCAAGGTATAGCTCTAGTGCCAGCTTAGGGAAGGCTTCAAAATTTTCCAAGTCGTGATCGTCAATTTTGACCTCATGGAGCCTTCCACAAGGGTCGATAAGGACAGATACCTTTCCTGGGGTCAATGGTGTCTACAGATAGGTGATCAGGTTGTCGTGGTTCTTTGGTGTGCATGTCGAGGGCCTTCGTGGTCGGAAAAATGGAGGTAACCAGTTGATCAGGTTGGCGGGTTGGGCTTCCTCGTGCACAGCCTGAGCCTAGGGCATCACCCGCGGGGACTTAAAATTTCTTGGGGAAGTCCTAGGCTTTCCCCCAGCCCATTTCGTAGGTTTCGGGGGTTTCCATGAGCCCTGTGCTTTCTCTTTTCCCTTCTTTGTGATCGGTGTAGAGAGCACTTCATCTTCAGACCCAATTTCCATCACTTCCTCAATTTCTAGTTCTGTTGATGCTGAGAATTCAGCAAGATTAGTGGTCATCATCCTAGCGCGGAAAAGGAATCCCAACTCTGGGTGGCTACTATCAGAAGGAGTAGGTTGATCAAACATGAAAGGGACACTGTAGGCCCGGAAAATCTTATATCTCAAATTCGTCTGGGGAAAATATGACGTGCACAAGCTACTCAAGGGATATAGAACCTTTTTCTGAGCTATCCCACCCCTTTTATAGATCATGGGTTCGACCAATAGTAGGATAAAATTCACCTGTAACTTACCATCAAATAAATGGTAAAAAATCTCCAGAATTTTCCTCATTAAATGCCAGCTGCCCGCTCCATTCAACGGTAAATTGTTCTTTTTACTAGTTTTTACTGTTCCAACAGCTAGTTCGCATTCCTCCTATGCGCTCAGCGCACCTGCTGTGAGTCGGTTAACCACCTGTTCCTCTTGCGCATCTTCCCCCAACACAAGCTTGTCCTCTAGGTACTTCAAATCTAGAGACATGTTCATCTCACATTTGTTATCCCAATCGAACAGGACATCATTCGTGAGAAAGTTTTTTGGAGGTGCTGTGATCAATGCATACTTTCGAATGAACTTCCTATAATAACCTTCGTGGTAGAGGATCGAACGCAACTGCATCCTCTTTGTAGGAGCTTCCATATTTATGATAAACTTTCCTATTGTATCTAGATCCCCAATCTTAGCCAACGTAAGGTGCGTCTCACTACTACCTGTTCGCAGCTTGAGCTATCTGCGAACTGTGCACATCCCCTCCAATTTTGAGATAAAGACAGTTCGTGGATCATCCTTACACTCTTGTAGGGCTAGGCTATGGTAATTTATTATTTCCAGGATCTGTGTGTCCCATCTTGGTACCTCAGGTGTGACATATGGGTGCGATTCACCCCATACTATAGTGTCAAGGTCCTGCAGAGCTGTATCAAGCACCTCCGTTCCACCTACTAACCCAAATGTCCCCAAAAATTCTTCCTTCAATGTCTCCCAGTGGCGAGTGCACTGATGTAGCTCTACCTCTAAATACCATGTGGTGGGAAGTGGTCCCAAGGAATGAACCAATAGATGAACCCACTCTTCTGCAGTCCTGTCGCACCATTTCTCCATCCACGCGAATAGATACTCGCGTGGGTCTCCTGGGCCAAGGTATGTTTTGACACGCAGGTGAGCGGGTTTCTCAAATTGTAGGATTATCATATGCTAACATTCTTCCCACTCCTAGAATGCCCTCTTATATGTATCCCACCACCTCGCGGGTGTTTCGTGAACAGCTAGATGAAGGGCCCATATCCTCCTTTCCCTTAGTACCTCAGCTTCAAACGCTTGTAAAAACTACTTAATATTACCATAACCATAAAAATATGGTAAGTCTCTTACCTCTGAGGAAATGCAATGAAATTCCTTGGTAACCTGAAGACATCGCAGCACAAAGACATCATGTAACCTGTTTTTCCAATTCCCTATCTCTCCGTCAAAGTCGAAGAAGCATTCGTTGTCCTTTTCCCAGCAGAGTACACCATCTGCCATGGGGTTGATCCAATATTCATCCCATGCAGTCAACTTATAAATGTGATCTACATCCTCTTCATTGTGCACCGGCTCCATATATCATTCTCCTTCTGCAGGATCTAATGTTACAATTACCCGTGTACCGTCATGTTCGAACACCATGCGTCTCTTCTTCAAGTTGATGATGCCTCCCATATCCATGGCCCAATCCAACCCTAGGAGTGCAAGGTAGGGGTTTGCATCTTTGACAATCTGAATTACTTCAAAATCAGCCCAAACCTTGACCCCTGTGATATCTACCATGATCTTTGATAGCCTCCCCAAGGGTATGATCTTTTGATGATTGGCCATACGCAGTTGGATAGTGGACCACTCCAACTTGGGTTCTCCCATTCATTGCCAAGTCTTCTTAGGTAATAATTTTGCATTTGACCCCAGGTCAAAAATAACCTGATTCATTTTGTAATCACTGATCTGCACCGTTAATCTCATCTCCCTACCAGTGCATTTCTTATATCTGTACAACTTGTGTACATCCTTCACTTCTGGGGGTAGGTTAGGCCGTGTTGTGCAGCTATCTATTAGTGCTTGGAGGTTTTCTATAGCCCTTTGGTTGTGCAGCAGCTTCATACATGATTACAAAAATGGTTTGACCTCGTCATCTATTCTGGGGTTCGCAGGTGCCTAAGAATTAGATTTCTTTGTCTTAGAAAAGTCTTGTTGAGCTGTGACAAAGGTTTCCTTTTCCCCTTTTAGGTCCAACCCTTCTTGTTTGATAGCCACTTTTTGGATAAGAGTTTCAGTTGTAGCCTTCTCCTTAGGTCCCTCAGTGGCCACTCCACTACGTGTTATGACCTTTACTCTTCGATATTCCTCTCGTAGTTCAATCGTAACCCTCTACACATTCTGCATAGGTGTTTCCTGCTTTTCCTACATTCTAGTGATCAAGATTGGATAGTCCTCAAGCATGTGGTCCAAGTGTCTACAATATCTATAGGATTTCTTGGTGGGATTTGGGCAGTCCCTCGCAAAATTTCCTGCTTCTCCATAGTTATAACAAATTATCTTTCCTCAACCCCAACCTATGCTTCCACCTCGACCCCCTCCCCTGCCCCTAGCTGGGGAGCCACCTATGCCAGCGGGGGATCTTAGTGAGGATGAATCAGACTATATTCTATATATATTTCCCCGGTCTATCATCAGATCATACGTGTGGCAATTCTGCTCATCATGCCCTACTGACCGGCAAAACCTGCACCATTGTTGCTTTAGTTCTGGGACATACACACCTAGATGGGGGCAGTGGTTAGTATCATGCAGACCAGCTATGTGACAATCCTCGCACCAAAGTGCAAGTCCACTTGGCCTTAAGCGCAGCGGGCTTGGTCCGCCCGCCTATAGATAGTCTATCAGTAGTGGGCACTGCTCCTTGGTATGCCCAGATACCCAACACCGTATGCACTATATGTACGGGCTAGCTTCCTTTCCCCGGTCCTTTCACAGATTTTGTATCTCCATGTGCATCGCCCCAAGCTGCTCTTGGATTTGTTGTACTCCCAACTGGGTGTCAGCTCTTGGCGCAGGTTCTAACTTCATAGAAATATCCAATGATTTCTCTTGTGATTCGATGTCTTGATGACCCATAGGTGTATGCAGATGAGGTAGTAACATAGCGATGAACCATTCTTTCTGTTGGTTGTCATCGTACTAAAATTCTCCTTCTCTGATCACATTTTTTAATCACTGATCATCCTCCCACACAGACTCCATAGATCCTTGCTTGAAATCTTTCACGTAAATCACTCTCTAAGAGTAGGACTTAGGCTTCCAGAACTATTGTTTTAGGGCATCCTTGATATCTTGAATAGTTGCGTTACCATGTTGAGCTATGTATCCCATATACCTAACCAGGGCTCTCTCTTCGAAGGCGAGGGATAGTTGCACCGTCTTCACAGTATCATTAGCCACATTTTGTGCTATCCATACTAAATCTGTAACAAACCAGAATTGGTCCATATCCTCGTCCCCCACACCTTTGAAGTTAGGTAGTTTTAAGTGCGTAGCCATATCGTCTTCCGGCGAAGGTTCGTGCGAGTTCTTACCTTTATGTGGTCTCGAAGGTGGTGTAATTGGGGAGCTCTACACAGTTTCTTCTCTTAACGGGCTATAGACAGATTTATCTCCTTCTAGGTTGGTTCGATAGTATTTACCACTTCGCGTTGTACTTTCGTCCAAATCAGAGGTCATTCACTCAGTGTGACTACACAGAATGCTCTTTTTGCACAGTAGTATCTTAATCAGCAAGGGAAAGATCTTCGGAAAATTACCCCGGAAACCCTTAAAGAATATTTTCTCTGCCTCATAATAGGAGATGAATTGATTGATGGAAAATTCCATCACGAATCGTCCTAGCACGCTGTCCACCTAGTGATCCACCATACGACTGATGGTGTTGTCAGTCTTCTCCAACTGTTGGATCAACTCTAGCATATACTACGTGACCCTTTTGTCCTTCCAACACTTCTGGAATTCTGTGAGCCTCGCCAGCAACTCCTGAAGCATGGTTGCAAATGTTAAAAATAAAATTTCGTAGATCTCTATAAAAACGTACTTCTTCTTCCACTCTTCCGTTGATAATCTTGTGTTGTGATTCTGTTTTATCGCAAATTTCTGAATCTACCTTTCAAACCACTCTTCAATTTCTTTCTTCTTAGGTTTCCAATATTCTCTTGGCATTACCCAATCCCTCTCTCAAAATTATCCTGGTCCCGACAACGAAACCATTTGTTGGCTCGAGGGGTCCTGACCCAGGTTCGGAGGTTAAGGTTTGCCAACAAACCCCTATACTAATGGCCCTTTCGGTAGTAACCTGCTTGCGTATGAAAAAGTCTCACCTGAAGCAGTATGGGAGGGTGCTGAAACCAAGCTTCCGCACCCCGAGAGAGGGGAGGTAAGTCAAGCAAAGCTGCGTTCAACTTCACAATTATCAGATCTATACCACAAAGCTCAGGTCTACTTCGCATTAACGTGCGCACAATCAATCTGACAGTACAGTAACTATAATTGCAGTAATTAATAGATCATAGAATTATAGAATAGTAACCAAGGTACTATCACAGCTATCACAGATATTCTTGCATAAAGTATAACTGAATAGATCCAGATTAGATATTAACACAACATAAGAAAATAACACAGTTACATTTGTATCTTAACGTAGAAGCATGCATAACATAATCAGATATCACAGATTCACATCAACATTAATTTCAATAGATCCAAGTATTCCAACAATATTTCACATTCATTATTAGTTCAGATCTTCTTACAATACCCAAACCCAACCTGTGCACACAGCCAGCAGGGTCCACACATAGCAGGACTGAGGATCTCTGTGCACATAGCCAGCAGGAGTCCTTCCCCTAATAACCCAAATAGATCTACTAATTCGCCACTAGCATTAATCTATATTCATTCCTATCCTTAAGACTCAAAATGTCCATCTATTTATAACGATTTAGCCTAAGCTTTCCTGTGGTCTGAAAACCGTGGTTTGCGGACTCTAGGTCTACTCTTTGACCCATTACAATGCATTTAGGGCTTTGATCCACCCCAAAACCCCTGCGCTAGACTAAAATATGCCAAAAATATACAAAAATACTCAAAACTATCCCAGTTCGCAGTCTTTGGATGACCTTACTTCAAAAGTATGAATTCTAATCACAACTGTACGAAAAAAGTCCACTTTAGTTGTGCATAACATATAGCCCTAACATCAAATATGGTTGCCAATTTCTTCAGATCTGCAATTGGTTGACCAAGATAAATGCTACAAAATATAGATCTATGCAGTAAAAGACATTAAGCAGTAAATAAAAGCAAGAGATTCTCCATGCATCCAATAGATAAGACAAGAATGTTTTTTAAAGAATTTTTTGTATTTTTGACACCTGGGAAGGGAACATACAAAGATGTTGCTATTCCCCCTCAATGGGATTGGTTCTTGTAAGTCCTCAACACTTCAGATCTAAGATCTCTCTCTCTTGATGGTGTAGAAAACCCAGACAAAAATGGAACTAAAAGGGAGCTCACAAGAAAAATGGTAGCAAAATATGACAATGATGGAGGATCAAATTCAGGCGAAAATTATAGATCTAGAGTGATCTTTAGGCAACAAAAGGTAGTGAGTAAATAGATCTAGAGTGATCTATTTATAACAAAATATTGAGTTATTCTAGATATTGGTGCATAATTAAAATATTATTAACCAAATCTAGATCCAACTTTTATGGAATATTTTAATATATTTGTCGGAGGGAAAAGGAATTTGAATTTGGTCAAATCCCTTTATTTGTAAAAAATAAATAAATAAATGATTTATTTATTATTTTAAGGATGTGGTTGAGTAATAATTAAATAAATAATTATTTATTCAATTATTTATAAAGGATTTAGTCAAATTTAACAAGGAATATTATTTAAATAAGGTTTAAATAATTATTCCTAGAAAATAATAAGATAAATAATGATTTATCTAATTAATTTTCCTATTTTGGGTTAAATATGACCAGGAATATTAATTAAGTTGTTGTTTAACTAATTATTCCTTGAGGAAAATAAAACAAATGTGGATTTATTCAATATTTCCTCATGGGGTTTCATGTTTAGACCATAAACAACTTAATAAATAAGGATTACTAAGTTATTTTTCATAGTGAAAAAAATTTTACTTAGGGTAAAATTGGTCTTACATGGTGTACTTTGGCCCATCTAATAGTAACAGGTTAGATGACCAAAAAAGATTTTAATAGATTTCCCCCCAGCGTGCGAGCATTAGGAGCTAATCGTATGACCAAAGTATGTTGTAGGAACTCAATCACTAGATACCGAAGGGGAAGTCAGAGAGAGAGAAATATAAGGTAGACCAAAGTGCTAAAGGACTAGAACCTGAGGATGCGAGACTTACAGGTGTGACAAGTATATTTTATGAGTGAGTACCTTTGCTATAGGCAGCGGGGGAGGCATACCTATGCCCTCTGAGACAAAGTACAAAGAATAATGCGTCCAGTAAACAAGGGACTGAACTATATAGTACATGTTGGCATAAAAATGAGCCAGATAACAACATGATAATGAACCCCACATACATATTGTGCTTGGGATAACATCTAGGATTTATACAATAATATCTGAGTACAGGAGATATAAGTTCAACCAAAGTTCCCCTGTAAACAGGAAAGGGCTTTGAAAATCTGAATGATACATGCAAACTAAAAGGCACTACAGGCAGCTGAGGTCGAAACCATCAAATCTATGGAGCTGCATCAAAGGTTGTAATGAAGAGGTCACTCGGACATGTTGGGGGATACCTGAAGGGCCACCCTTTCATGAGGTCTAAGAACATCCCACACACACCCAGGAATCGCCAGTACAATCTGCTGCATCACTGAACCATCAAGTATACGGATCTCGATCATGCTGTAAGGAGTTGGAACTGAGAAACAATCAAGTCAAAGGGAAATAAGGAGTCCCTTTGCCTAATCTGAGGCACCGAACAAGAGTAGAAGTTGGAACCAAGGTACACCGCTCTCTAGACCTGTCTTTTGGAAGGAATGATATGATGCCGACAGAAGGAGGTCCGCCATAGGTGAGGCAGTAAGGATCCTAAACTAAGGCACGAGAGAAAATAGTAGAGTGACAAACATACTGACACCGGGGATGATGATGAAATGGAAAGTGTTGAGTGGCGAATGGATGGCTTCCCTTGTTAGAGCATAAAGGGCATGGATGACCTGGAAGCAACTGACACAATATCAAAGGGGATAGGGGACAGCAGGACTGAAGGCCATAATGTGCGACACGAGAGAGGAACCAAAAAATGAAGGATGGAGGACTATAGCAGGATACAAAGGGACTCGAGATAGATGCCATGGATGCGATGATGACTCAACTCAGATGCTCTAAACAAGGGTGACTCGATGATGTTGCCACACAGCAGAGGTCTAGTGGGGACCATAAAAAAATGAGTACAAGCTAGTTGATCATGATGAACTTTGACACGAGCATGGAAAAGTATAGAGGCAAAGTGGTGCTCCAGGTACAAGTGTTGCATGTGAGGAAATTCGATTTTTAGGAGTGGTGAAGTGACCCTTCTTGGACAAAATGTGTCCGGGTGAAGTATCAAATCACAAAAAAATAACAGATACCCATTTTAGGGCTCGGTGAGAGATTTCGAACAGTACTAATGGTTTGTCAAACTAATCTATGGTTTGGCCATAGCAGGTGAAATAAAAATCTAGGGATTCTCTTTTAATAAGGCATTTTCCCTCCAAATTCACTCATTTGCAAGTGCAGTTGTGGTGAATGTAGAAAGGGGAGAAAGCCCTAAATCTTGCAGCAATCGTAGTGGATAAACCAACCATTGGAATCGAGATCTGTCAGTTGCAAGTAAGAGGACTAACCCTACTCTTTCATTTAAGGGGATTAAAATTTTAGTTTAGGCACCCAGAGCTCATGAACAGGCCAGGTCGCACTTTTTGGGGTCTTTTCTGCGACCTGGGTAGCAGGTACTAGACAGAAAACTGGGACCTGTCCCAGGAAATGACCTGAAAA
The DNA here is from genome assembly GCA_034641835.2 of Pinus albicaulis. NCBI lineage: Eukaryota > Viridiplantae > Streptophyta > Pinopsida > Pinales > Pinaceae > Pinus > Pinus albicaulis. Next base: position 234,327,229 of record CM076570.1, on the reverse strand, counting down.
GTGTGACCTATCAGAGAAAGGGGGCTTAAGTGTTGTTTTTGGCTAAGAGCTGGGATTTTTATGGTTGAGGGGCATAGGTGCCCGCAAACATGTTATGGTCATGCCAAAATGTATTTAGAAAGGGGGAATCTAAACACATTTTTATGATGTGGTGCATCATTTGTTTTCATTATGGTTATGCAGTTCAAGAAAGGGAATGGAGGATTACCAATCTCTTTTGGTACTAAATATATTAAGCAAATGGACTTAAGTTTCTAGGTTGGCATACATGGTGTCACTATCCCAAAGAGAGGATTTGGAGATAATGAACTGATGCTCTCCTAGAAAACCCACAGGTTGGTCAACAAAAATGTCTAGGGGACTAGGTTGCTGATGTAAGATGAAGGAATGATGAGGGGTATCATCCCTAGAGTGATCTGAAGTGATATGAGACTCTAGAGGTTCTTCTAAATGGGGAAGAATAAGGGTACTAGAGTTGACATGACTAGATACACTAGGAGATTTGTGGAGAATTTCTTCTCCTGGTCTCTCAAATATGGGTGCCCCCTTACCCAAACATTGGGTGTCAATGTAATGGCCACAAGGTTTATGTGGTTCAAATGCATGGGTTTGATGTAAGGGGAGATAGATAAATTCAAGGGTGGTGACTACTTCCATAATTTCGTCATTGTAATAGAAGATGGGGTGATTGGTGGAAGAAATACCACTTAACGTGGTGATTATACCTGACTCATCATCATGAGAAGAGAGGTTCACATGTGCATCATTACAAGGGGTGACAGAAAAAAAAAGTAGATGAAGGATCCACCAATGTTGAGCCCAAGGTGATTGCTGAAGGGAGGTCAAGCAAAACAGAAGGGGAAATCCTAGGGGGGTCTTCCACCGCGGATCTCATACATGATGACATGTACTAGATAGTGGCCGAAGACTCTATCATTTTGACATATGGAGGGGGAATATCTATGGGAGTGGATGTGTCCTCTGGTTTTGCTGAAGAAAAATGCACAAATAATGGAGCGGTGGACTCATTGCGCTTGGCCTCGAATTGGTGAACCAATTCCAAAGAGAAGCGGTAACTTCGAGGCGGGGACAGAGGTAGGTATAGTGGCCATGGAAATCACACAAAGCATAGGGGTTATTTGTGCACAAAATCTTGAGTTTCTTGGCTGAATCAGGTAAATTAACATGGAATTCTGGGCTATTAGACTCAATAAATGCTTCGTTGACCATGGGCTTCAGATGAGACAATTCAGGACAATTATGGGTGGCATGACCGACAACATCACACAAAGCACACGAAGGTGTACACTTTGGAGGCTGAGGAGGAGCAGGGTTTTTCGAGGTAGCCTTGTATTTAGGTGCCTTCTTATGAGCTTTGCCCCCTTTACCCAAAGTTGGCGCAACAGGAGGATGTTCCTATTAAGGTGGCTAAGGCACAGTAGCAGAGGGAGGGGTCCTCGGGACCGATTGGATAGGGGTCAAAGCAAGATAAGTTTTGGGCTGACCAGGGGAGGTGGCAGCTGGGGGATCGATGTACCAGACAGGAATCCCCAGGGTCAGATTATGAAGGGATAAGGTAGCCATGACAGTTACCCAAAACACTCCATGAGGGGGAGCTAGGAACAGTATTTGATCGGAGGGGTAATGGCCAGGTGGGACAACTCCAAGATGGTTAAGGCCAGGAGTAACTATGCCAGGAGGGTAGAAAGGCTCAAGGATACTAGTTGTAGATGAAGGGCTAGGATGAGGGGATCCAGAAGGCTGAGTCGAAGTGCTAGGAATAGGTTGCAGAGGGCAGGGCTGGTTACTAGCCGAAGCGGACCACTTGAGGGAGGCTCGAGACGACTACATCATGTAAACATTCAATGAGATGGGATCAGAGAGAGGAGGAGGAATAATAGGAAAGTACCTAAGAAAAGAGGAGTCTTTTTAGACTCCAGGTGAGACACTGGTCAAAGGTTCAATAGTTTTCTTATTGGCCACCGAAGATATGATGATGGACTCAGGGGAGGTCTGAGACTTTGGTTCGTAATATGTCAGCTGGTCAATGGTGACTATATTTCCATTATGGAGAAAGGACATCTTGCGGTGAATTGCAGATGGTACAGCAGGTATCACATAAGTGTAGATATGACCCAATAGAATGTTATAATCTAAAGGGGCATCAATGACTTCTACCTCAACACAAACAGTCTTGCCTGCAAGAGTAATGGGACAAGTGCGGAACATGCCAATGGGCTTGGAGGAGTGTCCATCCCACGCTCAGAGGGTGATAGTGGAAGGTTCCAACTCAGGGGATCTGAGTTGCTTCTAGAATGAAGAGGACATCACAGAGGTGGATGCCCCCTCATAAATAATACATCATGAAACGTTGGCATTATAGATCTTGATTGGGATTTGGAAGGTGACGGAAGCAAGAAAAGGAGGATGCTCTGACTGGTCAACATCGAAGACAATCAAATGATCATCTGAAGGATATACTTCACCCATGGAAGATAGTAGAGCTTTTCATTGTGAAGGGCACGACTAGAGGATTTCCAACATTGAGATGGCAGCAAGAGATTGTGCCAAATCATCTAATGTACTATACGAATGGGAAACTTTTCTAGAAGCAGCGTTTCAACCTAATGGTCCCTTGGGGATCTTGGTATGAACCTCTTCCTTAGGCTGAGGGATATGTAAAGGACCATTGGTTGTCAAAAGAGGCTTGTTGTACTGACGGGATTGAGTCTGAAGGTTGAGGTCAACGATAATGGGTTGGGCAAAGTTCATCATGAGAATCTGGTAATCAAAGGTACCAGATGGAGGAGGTTGAGTGGCCGCCTGACCTTCAGGTGGTTGGGTAGCCACAAATCCTTGCTAAGGGAAAGGATTGGTAAACACAGTCGGCTGGATAGGCGCAGCATTGGGAGGAACCAAAGGGGAGGATTTTTTTCATCGCAATGTTGCTTGAGTCTCCCACATCTGACACATCTGTGGTAAAAGAGGACAATCGTGGGTGTAATGACCATAGACACCACAACAAGAATAAGGCTTTTTCGTGCGAACAGTCCTGTCCTTCTTGGGTTGAGTGCCCTGTTGCCAGTTAGTAGTGTTAAGTGCATTCCCTTGAGGATTGGGTCTTGGATTACCTGGGGCATATTAATTTTGGGTGCCTTTCCTCTTGTTTTTGGAAGTCAAAGGATTAGTCGCACCCTGCTGCGCATACACCTGCCCATGGGGGGGTGGTGGTTGCTGTTGCGGGGGTTGAGAAGGCAAGGTAAGCGGGGGTGCTAATGCTAGAGGAGCTGGAGCAAAAGGCTGTGGATACTGATAATAAGGAGGTTGGGTAACATTGTGGTAAACAGGTTGGGAAAAAGGAAGAGGCATGCCATATCCTGGATACATGCTACCGGGAGGGGGAAAAGTGCAGGAGGTGTTGGCCCCTCCCTGAGGGAAACGATAACCCATGGGAGGCTGAGTGTATGGATGAGAAAGAGCTCCAATGATACCATCAGCGGCATGGGATGCCCCTAGTGAATTGGCACCACCGGGTCTAGGGAGATCAGGTAGAACAGTATAAACATAACCAGACTATGTGTAGATTAGGTCATATTTTAATGCAATCTGGAGAGCAACTTCTTCAGTTTGAGGGAAATTCAATGCGAAATCTTTACTGATAGTAGGAAAAAGGGATCTAATGAACCAGTCCATGTAGACATGATCTTTGAAGGTAGGGGCTCGACATAGGCTCTTTCTTATCTGCCATTCCTGGACATGATCAGATAGGAGGGTCACAGACGATTGACGAAAAGAAGTCAAAAGTTTGGTACCAGTGTCATAATGAAGGGGAATCTGGAAATAAGACAGAAAAGCCCAGGCAAGAGTCGCAAAGGTGGTATGAGAGGAGGAGGCCTGATCAACATACCACTTAGAATATTCGCCAGTAAGTGTACGCTGGAACAACCAAAGATGGACAGAGTCATTGGTGATTGAGTTAGACGAAAACCACATGTGGAAAGATCAAACATGGTTTGTAGGATCTTCTCCTGCAAGACCTTCAAACTTGGGGATGTCAGAAGGGAGCTTGGTTAGCATAGCAAGCTAACCAGTGTCTGATGATGTATGGGGTCATTGATCAACTTGTTAAGATCGGGAAGACTGAGGCCTGCCATATAGGGGAGAATGGGAGCAACCGGGATGGTTCTTGTTGCGATCACACTAGTAGTATTCCCAGCATTAGGGCCGGGGTTACCACCAACGTTAGGTCCTGAACCAGACATGGTGAACGTGACAGGGGGAGAACTGGGGATGGAACCAGAAGGGGAACCCAATGAACCATAAGAGGATTCAGAATGCGAACTTAGTGGAGGAATAACTCGAATCCTACGCAGAGGAGTAAGTCTTCCTACCGAAAACTTACGATGAAACCCAAGAAGTCTCTGGGATAAATGCCTTGGGGGAAAGCACAAACATGGCACAAAGGGAAGAGAGACCAACAAGGGCAAGGAGGTGCAGAATCAAATGATTACAATGTCGAAACAAGGGCAGAAAGTTGCAGGATCAATTGATTACAATGTTATAGTCATTGCCTTACAGTGTTAACTAGGCTCTTCTTCACTTAGGGTGTGTGTGTTAAAGTGTGTAAATTTTAATTTTTAAACCCAGATGTTTGTAGAGAAAAATAAAAAATGTGTTGTATAACTATAAATAAACCTGCAAATAGTAGTATATGAAACTAAAATAACATAAAAAAGAAGTTAATTATGCATTAATCTAAACCCAAGGAGGCAGGCCTCTCAACAACTAGTCTTTGGGTGGGCCAAAATCTAGTCAGAACACACCAAAATAGCCAATGGATCTAAATTCAAGAGGGACAATGATCTAAAGGTCAGATCTGTTGGAAATAGGTGCAGAAAACAACAAAAGACCAGAGGGAAAAATGTTGCAAATGAGGTGGCGAAAGGCTACAACTTGGAGGGAAATGGAGGGGACCCTAGAGGAAGACCAAAACAAAACTAAAAGGAGGTGTTTTGGATGGATGAATAACCAATCTGAAATGGATCTGAAGGTAAGGGATCAGATCTGAAGAATGGTTGAACACACTGAAATTTCAGATGACTTGCAGCAGCTAAAAATATTCCCAGAAAGTAGGACGGTACTGAAGCCCTAGGGGGCTAGGTTCCTGTTTTGATGAGTAAAACAGAGAAAGTACAGGTCCAAATCAGGCAGAGATGGAGGTCAGAAAACCCTGAAAAGAGGCCTAGACAAACCCAGAAAAATCTCAGAAAAAATTCTGCAAAAAGTTCAGGTCCCGATTTCTAACCTGTTTTTTGCAGAGGTCACAGGTTTTGGCCTGTTTTCTACGCCCTAGAGGTTCAAGTCACAGGTTTGGGCCCAAAAAGTGCGACGTGCATTTGCGGCACTCTTGGGAGTAGGTTACATAAAATTTTGTTGTCTCAGCTGCAGCTGATGCTCCTTACCTGCGCAATAGGTCCGAAAACACAAGGAAGTTAAAATTTTTAATGTTTTAGGGTTTTATAGGTTAAAAACAACATCAATAAAAGAAAAAAAAGAAGCTGAAGAGAAATCCTAGGGTACCAGCTGGTCATCTAGGGATCTGAAAAATGACAGAGGTCGTAATCGTAATCCCCAGTGGAGTCTCCAGTTGTTAGTATGAATTCTAATCGCAAGTGTACGAAAAAAGTCCACTTTAGTTGTGCATAACATACAACCCTAACATCAAATATGGCTACCAATTTATTTAGATCTATAGTTAGTGGACCAAGATAAATGCTACAAAATCTAGATCTATGTAGTAAAATACATTAAGGAGTAAATAAAAGCAAGAGTTGCTCCATGCATCCAATAGACAAGACAAGAATGTTTTTTAAAGAAATTTTTGTATTTTTGACACCTGGGAAGGGAACATAGAAAGATGTTACTAGTCCCCCTCAATGGGATTGGTTCTTGTAAATCCTCAGCACTTCAGATCTAAGATCTCTCTCTCTTGATGGTGTAGAAAACCCAGACAAAAATGGAACTCAAAGGGAGCTCACAAGAAAAATGGTAGCAAAATATGACAATGATGGAGGATCAAAGTCAGACAAAAAGTATAGATCTAGAGTGATCTTTAGGAAACGAAAGGTAGTGAGTGAATGAAATCCCTTCTATTTGAAACAAAATATTGAGTTAGTCTAGATATTGGTCCATAATTAAAATATTATTAACCAAATCTAGATCCAATTTTTATGGAATATTTTATTATATTTTTTGGAGGGAAAAGGAATTTGAATTTGGTCAAATATCGTTATTTGTAAATAATAAATAATAAATGATTTATTTATTATTTTATGGATGTGGTTGAGTAATAAGTAAATAAATAATTATTTATTCAATTATTTATAAAAGTCAAATTTAACAAGGAATATTATTTAAATAAGGTTTAAATAATTATTCCTAGAAAATAATAAGATAAATAATGATTTATCTAATTAAATTTCTTGTTTTGGGTTAAATATGACCAGGAATATTAATTAAATTGTTGTTTAACTAATTATCCCTTGAGGAGAATCAAACAAATGTGGATTTATTCAATATTTCCTCATAGGGTTTCCTATTTAGACCATAAACAACTTAATAAATAAGGATTACTAAGTTATTTTTCATAGTGAAAGCAATTTTACCTGGGGTAAAATTGGTCTTACATGGTGTACTTTGGTCCATCTAATAGTAACAGGTTAGATGACCAAAAATTGGTGTAACAATCCTTTTACCCTCAGGGTAATGAATTGGTTGAATCTTCAAACAAACGTTTAGTGAATATCATGAAAAAAAACTCTTGGAAGATAACAAGAAATCATGGCATAACAAGTTGATCAATGCTCTTTGGGTTGATAGAATTACTATCAAAAATTCAATTGGCATGTCTCCATACCAATTGGTTTATGGAATGGATGCAAATTTTCCTTCCTCTTTAGGATTTCTAGTCATGAAGATTATTCAGGAAATTCAAGCTGAACCAAATGATATATAGAGAAGGATAAATCAAAATATTCATTTGTAGCCATCCGGAGAGGATGTTTTTAACAGAACTCAAGTGATTCAAGAGAATATTAAGAATATTTTTGATAAAATAACAAAGGTTAATTTTTTAAATCAAGGAGGCAGAGTTTTGAAATGCGATTCCAGAAGAGAAGACAAAGGAAAACATGGAAAATTTGACAATATTTGGCAAGGGCCATACATCATTCATTCTTTTAGAGGAAACAATGCATATTTCCTTAAAGAGTTGGATGGAACAGAGATACCTGGAGGTCTTTTCAATGGCAGGATGTTGAGTCACTAGTTATCTTAAAAATAGAGGCTGGTCTTTCATCCTTGTAAATACCACAGTTTTATAGTTTGTGATTTGAATAATTCATTAACCAAGGTTGAAGCCCATGGAGAAGGCCCTAAGCCTATTTTAATGAGCAGTCATAAAATAGAAAAAGAAATTAGATGAAGATTTTGTAGAAAATGAAGCATTCAGGGCTACTGGTCTTAGGTTCTTGACACTTCATTTGGAGAAGTGCCATCCCCAACTGGAGCCACTATTAGTATGCTATAAATCATAGGATCTCAAGGTGATTGAGCTTTTCATGAGTTGCAATTTCATATTTAGCATGATTTTCGATATTCAAATGGTTTCCAAAAAATATGAGAAAAAAGAAAAGAAAAGAGGGTATATTGAAAAAAGAAAAAAGAGAAAAAGAAAAGGAAAGAAAAACCCAAAAAATAATAATACTGAAAGCGTTGCAAATCAAAATTTCACTACTGATTAGATTATCTTGTTCAATCGTACAGTTTAAGCATGATTGTACAATTTTAAATTTCTGTTGATAGATTAGAAAACAAAGATTTTCCAAACTCTCTAAACTTGGCATGTCAGTAGATAGGTAGAAATAAAGTTTGACTCAACTGTTTAAATTGAGTCAATGGAAGAAATAAGGATAGATGTAGGTTAGAGTTTTAAAGAAAAAAAGAATTGGGTATGCCAGTCTAAGTGCACCCTGTAAAAGAACAAAAAATGTTAGATTAGTGACATGGGTAGGTAGGGAAGAAAAGAGGAGAATATAAAGGAAGCATGGGATTTACTCCAAAGGTTTATCCTAAAGATTTCATGATTTCTCTGGTCGAAGAAAAAATAAATAAAAACACAAAGGTGTTTTATTCTAAAGTTTTGGGAATAAATCTTAATTTGAAAATATATTTGACGTATTACATGTCATTTTCCCATATCCTAAGTTCCTACATTGTATTTTTGCCCCCACTGTTCATTAAAATCTCACCCGACACCACCATACACTCATTTCGCATCATCACTTAGCCCTCCACCACCTTTCACCTCATGCTCGAGCCCTCCTCTTCATCCAACAGCTCACAAAGGCTTCTAGATCCCCATCATCCTCTGAACATTAATGTTAGGGTGGGGGGGGGGGGGGGGAATGGGGGGTAGACGATATTCCAAACCACCCAACTAGCTACATGTCACGCCCAAATCATTTCGCACCCCACCCACTGCTTACCGCTTACCAGTCATACTCCCCTGCGAAAATATGTTTCACTATGCTAAAACCATGCCATTTACCACTGCGTCAATGACTATTGTATCCATTACTGTTGTGCCACAATAGCTTCTTCATGTCCTGTCTATCCAATAAGATATGCTCCCACCATAGGCACGTTGGAAATTTAATGGCTTAGGTCATTATACAATGGGCTTGCATCATGTCAACGGTTACACAATCACCTTTTAAAACTAGTCTCCTGCACCTGTGGCAAAGTTTACCATTATTATTTCATTATATTGTTGCAGGTGATCGATTGGTAAAGGTTTTACGGCAAAAGACAGGTGCAACAATGTTTTCAATTCCCTCACAGGTCAAACAGAGTTCTTTTATAATCTCTTCTTCCAATTCCCCATTTTGATCTGCAGAAGCTCCCTTTCTATATTCCCATCTTCTTTTAATCCAATTCTTCTCCGCAACAGTGAAAAACACAGTGAGTTTATTTTTCAAGCATAGTATTGCCTCCAAAGAAGGATCAGAAACCATTTAATCCAATGGTTACCCTCAGGTAGACCTAGATCATGTGGCTCTGGCTAACAGAGACTACAAGACACATGAGGCATAATAATAATTTTACTTGTTCGATGTCTACTGTTGGCTAGAAGACAAAATGATCAATGAGGTTGATGACATAGGGTTATGGGAGACTAAATCTCCCTATTTTATATTCCCAAAGACCCACAGCTACCCTGAATTTGTGAGGAAATTCCATGCATGTTATGACATTAACTAAAGATTTTTATTAGCCCCCATAGGGGAAGTCCTCTTTCTGTCAGTGGCCGGTCAATCCTACAAATGATGTAGGCTCCCACTGTTGAAGAAAAAATTCAATTTTCTTATGAAGCTCTCAGGGAACTATATCAAAAGCTGGACTTTGCCAGTAGAGCCAAAACATTATATCTTTTCATGGAAACTAATGCCCCACTGCCCAAAGAGAATCCTCCATATCCCTCATCCTCTTTCCCTGATAGAACCCAGCATATTCTCACTTTCCTTTCATATTTATTAGGGTATCATTAAGACCAGTGGATAGATGAGGCCACGATAGGTTTCCTGTATGTTCTTTCAACAGATTCTAAGCCTTCAATCATGTTCAAATTTAGCCAATTAGTAGCTGATGTCATCCATGATCAATTTCTAAAGTTTCACACAGAGGAAGTGTTCAAATACACTTGTTTTTTGGTCTATATGTTTGTCTATTTTCAGGACAGCAGATTCCAGTTTACAATGACGAAGGTTAATGATGACTCTCAACCTCAATCAATCATGTTTTGGACAACCATGTTAATGAAGGAACATAAATACTACACATACAAGTGTTGGAAATATTGTCATTGATGGCAAAGGATGTGGCAAAGGAATTGGCATCTAAATGTAGCAGAGAAGAATAGAGAAAGAGTGCATCTACAGTTTGAGCTACAGAGAGCAGTATCATTCTGTGAATTATATGTACATTCTTGATAGAATTCAGAAGGAATGTTAGTTGATTCCCTGTCGACAACTATGAATCATTGTTCGTAAACATCATAAATCCTGTGGCAAGGATTCGAAATTAAAATTTAGTGTATAAATTGAAGGAATTAATGGTTGAAGAGATATGGTGAATGTAGCGAAGATTATAATTACGATGGACCATAGTACAGTGATCAGCTTGCAGAATCAAGAACTTGAATGTGCAGTTAGAAGCGGAACTGTGACAGGATAGAAATCTGAACATGCAATGGAAGGTTGATATATTATATATATCATAGCAGAATTGAAGACAGAGTGACATTGTGTTGTGTCGAGGTCGGAAGGCAACAACCAGTGTAAATAATGTATGCTGAAAGCATTAAACTTAGCAATGGAACTGTAATAAAATGCAAAACATTAAAGCACAACTTAATTATAATAATACATTGAAAAGGCGACGGAACCCTGCGTGGAAGAGCGGAACCGTGACCGAGTGAACAGTGAAGGCGGTTTATGGTTTTCATCGCACCACCTATGCAGACTGAGCAGTATTTGAGGAGTTGGGAGTGATTCCATAAATCATTCGGCACGTGGCAAGGATACCCATGGAAAACCGCTTGTCACCATGCGCCATCGTGCATTATAGTTCGACCCAGGACGCCCAGCGATATTATTGTGCGTCGTTGATCTGGGAAGATGCCATCGAACGATGGCTGTATTTGGAAGATGCGCAAAGAATAACACCAGTACGGCGCGCCATTGCGCGTTATTTCCCATGCATGTTGCCCAAGCGATATCCGTCGGTTTGGATGTTGTGGCGCAATGGAACCTGAGCCCTTCGATCGGGTTGATTGTTAGCAATGGGCCCCAGTTTTTAAATAATATTGATTAAGCCGTCAATTATGCATGTGGGGCCGGATCCAAAGGTCTACTTTAAAAAGGCCATTTGATAAAAGCACGGATTATTAATATTTAATTATCAAAGGGTGTGAATAATATTTATTTATCAAATTCCACAAATTTGATAAATAAAATTCCAATAAAAAGAAAGTAAAATCCTCAGCGGGACGTTAATATTACTTAACCTTGGCTATAGTATTATTTGGCAGAGAAAAAGAATACCTTTGGGACATTTCGTGAATGGAAGAACAAAGATTGGATTTTCAATTTGAATTGGTTCGAATTTTAATATGAATACCATTGGTAGTTGGATGGTTTTCACTCATGGTTTTACAAAAGGAAAAAACAATATAAGGAGAAGAGAAATAGAGAACGAGGTGTGCATTATAAGGGTTGTAAATGAATAAATTTCTCTGAGAAATATCTGTATGGGAAAACTCTATTCTTAACTGATAAATCTAAAACTACGATGCACCCATGGATATAATGATCTGACGATGATGAATCTCTGGTTTTGAACGACGAAATCATGAAGAACTGGCGTTAGTGTACTGAATGAATAAATCTGGTGGCCAGCGAGGTATGTTGAGTGGAATCTGGTGGATCCAGTATGAAAATTGATGAAACGTGGTCCGCGGTAGTGTTGAGGGTCGAAGGCTTCAATGAGGGGGTTGTAGCTCCTTTCAGTGGTAGCTGGTAAACAAGAACAGGGGGTTGTAGCTCCCTTCCAGGAAAGGCTGGTAAACGAGAGAAGGATGTAGCCTTCTGCAAGTGGGTGCCTACGTGCTGGTATAAGTCTGCGCCAGCATAAAATTGTAAGAAGTTCTCTTTATAATAAATATTGAAGTCTGAGATAACAACAGCGGTGGTTTTCTCCCGAATTGGGTTTCCACCTTAAATCCTGATGTTCGTATGTGTTGCTTATGTTTGATGGTTTTTTCTATTATTTTTGTTCATGCTTACTGCCTATCTGATGAATAAATGATGCAATGATGTAAGTAAAGACATAATAAGATCTCTAGACATACAAGTTTGATGCAGTAATGTAACATATGGTTTTAAGAGACAGGAAAACTAAAAAATTGTCAGTGAGCTAAAAATACTGATTCACCCCCCCTCTCAGTATTTTTCCAACAACAAGAGATTTGTTGATTCATTTGTGCACCCAATAATGAGCATACTCAACAGTACAGTGGAACCAAGAATTAATGAGGAAATTAAGAAAATTATGCAGTTATCAAATCAATTCAGAACTAGAGATTTGTAATTGTACCAAAATTATACTGAGATCATAATTTATGGGTGTGAGTTGGCCCCATACAAGCTACCAAATTTCCTCCGTGTGAGGATATTTTCTGTGGAATACATTGTAATATTCCCAATTAGTCCTAATCTAATGGGAATATTCATTTTTATTTTGTTTTCTGTTTCATGAATAATAATGTAAAGGAGGATCAATAAAAATCCTAAAACAGTGAATAAATCAATGCCACATGTGAACAAAGCTAAATCCGGGCTACTCAAATAAGCACCCTTAGGTGTGAAAGGGGCTGAATCATTTGACTGGGTCAACCATGACCAAATCTACAACGATGTCTTGGAGGAGTGGCCATTAATGAGGCACATTGCAATTTTAGATGGAGATGGCTCATGTGAAAGGAGCTATTTCATTGGAGGTGGTTTAGGGTTTTCAAGCTCTCAACTTATAAAAGGAAGAGGATTGCAGCAAGAGAAGGGTTGTTGATGTTATTGTATTTTCTGAATATATTGTCTGTTTAGACATATATCATTTTCTTGGTTGTTTAGCAGAGAATAGTGTTGTTTAGCACTGGGTGTTCTTGGTCGGGAATCCCACCTCTTTCCTTGAGAGGCCTCTTGGAAGAGTCTTTCATGTCTTGTCCACTATCGGACATTTTGCCAAGCTTCTTCTTCCAACTACAATGCAGATCCTGTTGAGGGTTTGGTTGTCCTTGTAAGATGCAGCAAGTGGAGGCTAGATCTACTCAGATCTAGGCCATTCTAGTGCTCCTTTTCAGTGGGAAAGTATTATATCCCATTGGAAAGAGAGTATTGCATCATTGGGGATACATTTTCAAATCTTGGCATCAAGCCAATCATGTACTAAATCCTATAGCGCAGTCTTGCTTCCAGAACTGCATTATTTGTGTGGGTACTACTATAGTGTATTTTGGTACACCATTTGGAGAGTTGAGCTTCATGTATTTGTGATCTTCCCTTCATATCTTGAGATCTATATGAGGAGATATAATTCATGTTAATATCAGATCTGATCTGCATACTACTATACATTTCTGAATCACTGCATATTTCTGCAGATCTGTAACTTAGATCTTAGATCTACTTCAGGTACATGGTGTTTTGTGCAAAACCCCAAGGGGTATTAAAAGAGGAGCATCTATAGTGTATGGATCTGTTATAGATCTGAAATTTCATGCACTTATATTCTCTAGATCTAAAGTGTAATCTTCAGCTGTTGTATGCTCTACAAAATAACGTTGTCAAGCCTTTTTCAGTTAATACATGTGATTTCAGCACCTCTTTTGAGGGTTTTATTCCATCAAAGTCTTCTATTTCCTCTTGTACATTATTTGGGCCTCCTTATAAATCTGATTTGCTGTTGTAAATGCTAAAATAGGGTTTTCATATTGGCCTCCTACTATCATTTAGATGATCTGCATTAGTTTTCTACAATATTGTTTACATATTGCTGCACTCCCCATTTTGGGATATTACAGTGGTATCAAAGAAATCATCTTGGCACAACCTGTGATTTTCTAAGAAACCAATATGTACTCAAAATAAGAAGAGCCTCTTACTGACAGAGAGAAGAGGTATCATAAGAGAAGACATAAGAAAAATTTTGATTACACAAATGATGACAAAGACAAGGGAAAAGCCCCTGAATATGGAAGTGAATAATAAGAAAAGGATTTCCCTAAGATCCTTTTGAGAGCCATGCAAGATCTTGCTAGAGAGATCAAAGAGATGAGATTGGACAGAATCAAAGAATCTCCTAAGAGATTTCATCTTGGAGAAAGCTCTAGCATGTCTCATCACTGGAATGATCAACTAGTGAGCCAACCACAAGTTTGATAGCATTCCACAATGCAAACCTTTTTGGCTGTGGAAAATGAAGGGTTTCAAGAGCAACAATCCCTTGAAAACTCTTTTGAAGAATATGAGTCTCAAAATCAGAGATTCAAGGATCACTTGAGTTTTCAAGAGTTTTTTCACCTCAAGGACAAAAGAAGATGAAGGCATCATCATAGAGATGGTGGATTCAATCAGAATCATGATCGACATCAATCTATGGGAAGATTCTTTTTAACCAACTTTTATGGGTCATCCAAGTGTTCTTCCAAATCATGGGTAGAAAAGCTTGACATCTACTTCCAATTGAACAAGGTTCAAGAGGTGGAGGCTATCAAGATTGCAACGATGCACTTTGAAGGTGAAGGACACAATTGGTGGTTCCATGGGTTGTCTACATCGGGTTATTCCAATGTGACTACTTATTTGAATTTCACTAGAAGATTGGTGGAGAGATTTGATAGAAGAGATCCAGAGGCACTGTAATGTTCCTAATTTTTGCCTCAAAAAATTGGAACATTAATTTTGTCTATTATCACTTAAGAGATGAATAATTGGGTTAGGAGGCCCAAATATAATAAAAACATAGATAAAATTGCTTTAGTATGAAAAGGGATCAAGCATGGAACTAGATTTCACACCCTCATGTTTGAAAGGAGACATTTGCAAAAAGGTTTGACCAAGTCAACCAGCGCAGGGTATGAGGTGGAAAGCACTAGATGGGACAGCGAAGAGATAGAGGAGGGAATATTCCTTTATGGAGGAAACCCTAATGGATGGGGCCCATGGAGAGAGAGCCTTCAATTGCTATATATGGAGAGGAGGAGAGCCATTGTTATTCATGCTTGTATTATTAATTCAATTGTCTATTCAGAAAATTGTGCATTCTCTGTTGTTTAGCAAGAATTTTCGGGAGGATTTCTTGTTTAGGATTCTTCCACCTTCTTGAGAGGCCTCTTGAGAGATTGCTTAGATTTTCCTCACATCCAGGCTTGAGGCCAAGCATCCTCCATCAAGAAAGCGTTATTTCTGGAGCAGAGTAGTGTTGTGTTGTTGGGTTTTGTAGTGAGGGTTCACTACATCACTTCCATCATCTATTTTCAGAGGAGGAGCCTCTCTTTCCTTTGATATATCAGATTGGAGATATCCTAGAGCATATTGCAGACTTTGGCATCAAGGCCAAGCATTTCTCTTCACCAACTGCACAGTCCCTTCCCTAGACTGCATTATTTCTAAGTGTGTTTGTAGTGGAGACTTACTCCACATGTTTGGAGGGTGAGATCTTAGGGGAGAGGATTAGCCTTTCACTCTAAAGATCCTTTGGATGAGATTCAGCCATCTATTGTAGCATCATCAGTCATCTACATCCATTTCCAATTCTGAGTTGCAGTTGCTGCCCAACAACTCCGGCATTTCTGCAGATTTTCCATTTTGTGTATATTTCAGCCAATCCCTTTAAAGATTGTGTATTGTATGTTTTCAGGGGTAGAGATCTTGCTCCCCCTTCTTTATTTGAGCTATTATTGTCATTTCCATGTATTATTAACATTTTTTAGCAGTTTCTCCTCATGGATTGCACAGTCATAGCCGGGGCCTCTTTTATATAGTAGTATTTCTCCATATTTCATGTACATGTTTCATTGAAGATGCATTGTCTAGCTTGAGAGATCATTTCCTCAAGACCTTGTATACATTTTTTGCTGCTATAGTCTAATCTAATGGTTATGTGGATCTTCTGGAATTTTGGATTTTAATGCATTCACTGCTATTTCCAACTCATGTTCATGTATTGTTGAACTCCTAAAAAAGCAATATTCCAAGCTCTATAGACAAAGTCTACAGATGGCCAGGTAGCCTCTGGATCTCATCCCTTTTTAAAGGTGACATATCCAGTAAATGCCCCTGCAGTCAATCTCTGGAATAGAATTTTGATATTCCTGAAAAAGGGATATTACAGTGGTATCAAAGAAACTTTCTTGGCTCAGCCTGTGAGTCTAAGCCCAAGAAGATCAGAATGTTGAAGAAGATGAGTTTACTCTCATCTATTTTTAGATCCAGAGGAGACCTCTCCAAGGAGGTCAAAAATATTGAAGAAGAAGAAGATGAAGGACCATTCACTTCTTATTCTCATCAAGAAGAAAACATTGAGCATGGAAGGCACTTGGATCATCATATTATGAGTGATTACCTTGTTGAGTATAGATCTCAACCTAGAGCCTTCAAGGAGACTCTAGATTTTCCTCATTTCATCCAGTTGAAGGAAGAGAAGAGACCATGTAGCAAAAAAGAAATCAAAGGCAATAGATTTATGTTGTCTACCTATGATGGGTCATCTACTGCGAGAACTTGGGTGAAATATTTGGTATCATTTTTCTTTCTACATCTTGTAGTAGAGAAAGAAGCTATTGAAATCTCAACGATGCACTTGGAGGGTGAAGCCTATGATTGGTGGAGCAGCCACTTGACCCATGCAAGTGAGAAAAATTTTTCAATTTTCATCCAAGGGTTGGTCAAAACCTTTGACGGTGAAAGGGAAAAGGAAGGGAAGACCACACCACCACTTGAGGATCCTTGTGATAACACTGTCACACTCATGGAGGAGCAGCCACATGCATCAATAGTTGGAGCAACCAACACTCTGGAGGAGGGAACTCTTGTAGCCCTACAAGAAGTTCCAAATGCACATCAAGGTATGAAAGAATTTCCACAATCTATTGTTGCAGCAACTTCTTTTGAAAATTGTGGAGGTTTACTTTTGAATGCCCAAGGGTCAAATCACACTGCTACCATAGAGCAACTTGGTTGCACTGCGCTGTGCAACATGGAGATATTCAAGGGAGAAAACCATAATTCTCGTGAGCCTTTTTTGGATTGTATATCACATTGGAGGTTGGGGTTTGAAGCCTTGAAGATTGATAGTAGACATCTTGAAGTAAAAAGCCCTCTCTCCCTTCAAGATGACACTTTCTCATTGAGCTCCTCTCAGCTCAAAGAGGAACTTCTACTTTCAGATCCAAGACCTCATTGGTTTTGGAATACTATTGATGAGAGGGAGGTCTCAATGAGAGATCTGATCAAAGGTGCACTTCAACACACCATGGAGTGCAAATATTTTCTTCCTTTCTCACAAGAGCAAATAGAAGATGGAGGACATCTTAGGATGGATAACATCTCTCATGCTTGTGTTGGACATTCCTTGAGCCATACACATCATGATGGGAGGTTTTTTCCTACCACCTATTTGGGTCTTGATGGGGTCTCATCGATCCTTGAGAATATTGCATTTCAAAATCCCATGAAGTGAAAAGACAGGCATTTGATTTGGGAGGATGGTAGCCCACATGGGAGGAGTACCAAGATGAGGAGAAGAAAGAAGCATCCACAAGTGGTTGAGTGGATGTGGTTGATGAGCAAGGAGCTGGGAGGCTACTTGTAAATATATGATACTAGGCAGTAGGAGGCTTGGCTGTGCTGGTTACTCTTGAAAGAGTTTGGCCATCAATTGGCAAACACTCTTCCTAAGAGTAGGAGGATGGATACTTGCATAATTGATCGGCATAGAGTATGGATGCATGGTGTTGATGTGATACTCATATCATTCATTGTGTCTTCATCACATGAGTTATATGATGGAAGTATGGGGAGGAAGCAAAATATTTTGTTTCTTTTCTTGTTCTTGGGAAAGCAAGAGCAGATTTTCCCTCACACTTTGCATGATGTTGTAGGAGGAGGAGATGGCATTATCTCCTTGGCTTTTGATGATATAAGGGTACTTTCAACTTGGGAGGAGATCCTTATGTATTGCAGCATTATGAGAGACATCTTTGACAAGGAGCATGTCAAAGAATGGAGCTATGAGTTGGCCAGAGATCATTTGCAGAGGCCAACAGTGATGTCACCTGAGAGCTTGGGGTTATTGATGGAGTTTCCCTAGGATCACTTCACACTTGATGCACTTGTAGGACAAAAAGGATGTGAGATTTATGGAGTAGTGGATGGATACATCTATTATATTTGTATGACATCACTTGCTATAATCTTCTTGAATTTGATTTCCAAGTATAAGGAGGGTGATCTTTATGCAACATATGGTTCAATTCTCTTCCTGGGAATGTGCCATACCACTATGGAGGGATATTTCATATCCACATACATCATTTTTCTCTCAACATATGGTAGGGATATTTTTTTTACATCCATGGATCATCTAACACAACATTATGATTCTCTTACCATTTATATTCAGTGCATTGCTCCACAAAAGGGCAAGTTTTTTAGTGGGCTCCATGGAAAAAATTGTGCCAAATTGTATGATGGAGAAGACCATCTTTTATATGGCCTTGGGAAAATGTTTTATCATCACATGTATGTTCAGCTCATGCACTCTGTCATGTATCATATGGAGACATGCATGATTAACCATGTAAAAAGAAAAAAAAATTCGTGTACTTTTCTCAAGCAGCAACTTGTAAAACTATGCTGTCACTATTGGGAAAACTGTTGGTACATTCTTGTAACACATGAAACCTTCAAAATTTTCCTCATTTTATTTCTGATCATGAATTAATTTTATGATATAGATCATATTTGTATGAGAAGCATGATTATGAGGGAGACACATGAGTTGGATGTGTCCTTGAGTGGGAAGAATTCTCACATTTTCTGCATTACATGTTCTAATGGGAGCATGGGAAGAGATATGGCCACCACTACTACAGATGTGTTCTCTTTTGAGCTAGACCATGAAATTTATATTCATCCATTGTACAGTCATGGGCAAGTTCTTGGTCTTGTATTGTTGTTATATTCAGCCATTTACTATTCCTTAGTAGATGTGATGGATTTTGTATGTCACTTGCCATGTACCTTTCTGAGATTGCAGTGGATGAAACTATGATGTATCCTTGTGAGAGATTTTTTTGTGTCATGTGTCATCATGTAAAAACTACATAAAACTTCTCATTAGGATGTTCTATGATGACCATGTCCTATTCATCATGGATGGATTGTTTTGGGCCAGCTTGTTCTTCATTGTTGGAGCAACATTCTTCAGAGGATTATTCTTCACTTTTCCATTTGAGGGCAATAATTTTGCAGCCCAGGATCAGAAAAAACTCTACAATTATCATGTGTGGAGAGAAGGACAGCTTGGGATAGGCTATGATGCTTACCATGTTCAGATTTTCAGCCCACCTTCATTTCCGAAGCTTGAGGTGGAAGCAGATTTTCAGGAGTTGCCATGTTGGGAGGTGACTCATTTTGTTTGGATGATTTCTTGGGGATGGAGGATCCACATGAGGGAGATGTTCCTCATCACATTTATGACTCCATGCCTTGATTTGGGACTTTCCATTTCTATCCTTGCAGTTGCTTGAGGACAAGCAACATTTGGGAGGGGAGGACTGTAATGTTCCTAATTTTTGCCTCAATAAATTGGAACATTAATTTTGTCTATTATCACTTAAGAGATGAACAATTGGGTTAGGAGGCCCAAAGACAATAAAAACATAGATAAAATCCCTCTAGTATGAAAATGGATCAACCATGGAACCATATTTCACACCCTCATGTGTGAAAGGAGACATTTGCAAAGAGGTTTGACCAAGTCAACCAGCGCAAGGTATGAGGTGGAAAGCACTACATGGGACAGCGCAGAGATAGAGGAGGGAATATTCCTTTATGGAGGAAACCCTAATGGATGGGGCCCATGGAGAGAGAGCCTTCACTTGCTATATATGGAGAGGAGGAGAGCCATTGTTATTCATGCTTGTATTATTCATTCAATTGTCTATTCAGACAATTGTGCATTCTCTATTGTTTAGCAAGAATTGCCAGGAGGATTTCCTGTTTAGGATTCTTCAACCTTATTGAGAGGCCTCTTGAGGGATTTATTAGATTTTCCTCACATCCAGGCTTGAGGCCAAGCATCCTCCATCAAGACAGTGTTATTTCTGGAGCAGAGTATTGTTGTGTTGCTGGGTGTTCTAGTGAGGGTTCACTACATCACTTCCATCAGCTATTTTCAGAGGAGGAGCCTCTCTTTCCTTTGAAATATAAGATTGGAGATATCTCGGAGCATATTGCAGACTTTGGCATCAAGGCCAAGCATTTATCTTCACCAAAACCGCAATCCCTTCCCTAGACTGCGTTATTTCTAAGTGTGTTTGCAGTGGAGACTTGCTCCACATGTTTGGAGGGTGAGATCTTAGGTGAGAGGATCTGCCTTTCACTCTAGAGTTCCTTTGGATGAGATTCAGCTGTCTATTGCATCATCATCAGCCATCTACATCCATTTCTAGTTCTGAGTTGCAGCTGCTGCCCAACAACTCCGACATTTCTGCAGATTTTCCATTTTGTGTATATTTCAACCAATCCCTTTGAAGATTGTGTATTGTGTGTTTTTAGGGGTAGAGATCTTGCTCCCCATTCTTTATTTTAGCTATTATTGTCATTTCCATGTGTTATTGACATTTTGCAGTAGTTTATCCTTAGGGATTGTGCAGTCATAGCCAAGGCCTCTTTTATGTAGCAGTATTTCTCCATATTTCATGTACATGTTTCATTGAGGATGCATTGTCTAGCTTGAGAGATCATTTCCTCAAGACCTTGTATACATTTGCTGTTGCTATAGTCTAATCTAATGGTTATGTGGATCTTCTGGCATTTTGGGTTTTAATGCATTCACTTCTATTTCCAGCTCATGTTCATGTATTGCTTAACTCTTGAAGGAGGAATATTCCAAGGTCTATAGACAGAGTCTGCAGATGGCTAGGTAGCCTCTGGATCTCATCCTTTTTTAAAGGTGACATATCCAGTAAATGCCCCTGCAGTCAATCTCTGGAATAGAATTTTGATATTCCTAAAAGAGGGATATTACAAGCACCATTCATGAGTATTGCAAATTTGAAGCAATCAGGTAATACAGAGTCTTATATTTCTGAATTTTTAAGATTATCTGTTATGGTTCCTGATTTGTCTGCAGCAAGAAGGGTGTATATTTTCATTGAGGGCTTAGATGAACCTCTTCATGGGTTGGTTAAGTCTACCAAACCCACTACCCTGCAGGATGCTATTGAAAGGGCTAGAGACCTTGAATATTCCTTGCCAAAAGCAAAGGCAAACTTCCAGCATAAGCCCTCTTTTCCTTCAAAAGGAAAGGAAGAAAAAAATTCTCCTTCCAAGGAGAGCTCATATAAGAAGCCTCTTGATATTGATTTCTGGAGAGGTATAAGAAAGAGGAAGCTATGCTTCACTTGTGAAGAATCATGGGCACCTAGACATAGATGTGTTGCTGGAAAAGCACATTACATAGAGGTCTTCTTATATGTTAAGGAGGAAGAAGAAGAGGAACCGAGAAGAGGTCACAATGCTGACATTGCAGAAGGAGAGCCAACTTCATCAAGAGATGGGGATGGAGCATTTAATTCAATTGGAGGGGCTCTTGCCTATTTGAGAGAAGTACCTAAGTACTTGAACTTAAGAGTCCAAGGTTCCATCTTGAATCAAAGGGTTTCTTTTTTTATTGATAGTGGGGCAACTCACAATTTCAATGATGCCCATCTAGTGCAGAGGAGGGCAATACCCACTAATACTTTTGAGGGATTATCTATTTTGGTCCCAGGAGATATAAAAATGCAATGCATGCATTATTTCCCATCACTTTCAATCACCATGGGAACTTATGCATTGGTTGATCACTTCTTTTTGGTTGACATACTAGACACCAATGTGATTTTGGGTGTTCAATGGTTGATTAAATTGGGGAAAATCACCACTGATTGGGAGGCTTTGCAAATGGAATGGGTGGACAAGAAGAGTGGTGAAACTAAAATGATCAGAGGCATGCATACATACCCCTAACATACGACTTCCACACAGATATCGGAGATGGATTTACACAGTGGAAGCAAGGGCCTTACACTCTCATCTATTATGCTCATGAGATTTTTGCATGGGACACTCTTATCTAGTGGAAAAATACCTGGGAGGCCACCTCATTCAGTTTTTGTGGGAGATATCTCACCACATGATGCTCCAAGTTTAGATCCAGGAGAGATGGGAGCATTAGAAGATAAAGCTACAACGCTGGGAGGCTTGGGTAAGCTTAAGAAGGAGGGAGATTTTCTTCTCTCATCATCATCGCCCACACTTATTTATGATTATGCGCTGTTGGAGGAGAAGAATGGGAGGAATGTACTTCCAAAATGCACCTTTAACATAGGAAATTTCAAGGATAAGATCAGCAACATGACAGAAAGTTTTGTTGATACATCATCAGCGCCATCATTGTTGGGCATTTTAGATCCATATTGGAAATCCCAACTATTGGTGGATTATTCCAAGGATCTTCACACTTGTATGATACTTGATGACCAGATGCATGAAGAGGGCTATCTAGTCCATGAAGGAGTCATCTATAATAATGGTAGGGTATTCTTATCTAGAGCCTCCAAGATCAAGGAGAGGATGCTACAAAGGGCTTACAAAGAGTTATGTTATACCCCTACCTATTCTATGAAGATCTACAACTCTATCATGAGGAGCTTTGAATGGGAAGGCTTTGGAGAATAACTACATCAGAATTTTCAAGAATGCATGAACTATGTGGATTTGGGGTAGCAAAAAGACTCTATGACAGAGTTATTTCAGCCATCTCTTCCTACTTTGGAAGGAGGAGAAAGATCCATGCACCACTACATTTGTATAAGGAGGATTTTTGGTGAAGAACATGCAAATGTAAAACATGTTTTATTTTATGATGGTATGCATTCTTTCACTATGTTTATGTAGGCCATGACACCAAGGAGGAGTGATACATCTTGTAGATCTCATGGAAAACAATGGGCCACAAAAATTTCTGAATTTGGCCACTTCCTTGATGAACAAAGGGAGATTTACTATCATGATGGGTTCTTTCCTAAGGCACCAAATATATCTCACACTTTCAGCCATAGTGAGATAACATGGGCAGCAATTAAGTGGTGGGGAAACCACTTACCACATCTTGATCTGATGCAAGAAGGAGATGCACTATGCTAGTACCATATGTGTGACTATGACCCACCCCAACATGCTCAAATTTCTGTTTGTATGTATGTAGTTTTGCTTTCATACATTGATGATATACTTGTGATTTTTATGGGGATGTATGGAGGGAGGATGGGAGGCATGTATGTACCACATGGGATGGAGACTCTCTATGTATCATATGCTACATGTTTCAGGGAGAGCATTGGTTCAGCCATGTTTGTTTCATTTGAGTTATTGACTCCTTGTGGGATGGGCTATTTACCTCTCATAAGAACATTGGAGGAAAAATTCATGGAGGGTTGGATTGGTAGACACTTAGCTTATGGAAGGCGCTTATCACTTGGTTTTGTCACCAATGGAGGAGGAAAGGAGTTGCAACACTCACCTTATCAGTTACTTGAGGACAAGCAACATTTTGGAGGCGAGGACTGTAAAATTCCCAATTAGTCCTAAGCTAATGGTAATATTCATTTTTGTTTTTTTTTTTTCTGTTTCATAAATAAATATTTAGAGGATCAATAAAACTCCTAAAATAGTGAATAAATAAATTCGAAATGTGAACAAAGCTAAATCTAGGATATTCAAATAAGCACCCTTAAGTGTGAAAGGGGCTGAATCATTTGACTGGGTCAACCATGACCAAATCTATAGCGTTGTCTTGGAGGAGTGGCCATCAATGAGGCACAACGCAGTTTTAGATGGAGGTGGCTCATGTGAAAGGAGATATTTCATTGGAGTTGGTTTAGGGTTTGCAAGCTCTCAACTTATAAAAGGAAGAGGATGGCAGGAAGAGAAGGGTTTTTGATGTTATTGTATTTTCTGAATATATTGTCTATTTAGACATATATCATTCTCTTGGTTGTTTAGCAGAGAATAGTGTTGTTTAGCACTGGGTGTTCCTGATCGGGAATCCCACCTCTTTCCTTAAGAGGCCTCTTGCAAGAGCCTTGCATGTCTTGTCCACTATCAGGCATTTGGCCAAGCTTCTGCTTCCAACTACAACGCAAATCCTATTGAGGGTTTGGTTGTCCTTGTAAGTTGCAACAAGTGAAGGCTAGATCTACTCAGATCTAGGCCACTCTAGTGCTCCTTTTTAGTGGGAAAGTCTTCTATCCCATTGGAAAGAGAGTATTGGATCATTGGAGCTACATTTTCAGATCTTGGCATCAGGTCAATCATGTACTAAAGCCTACAGTGCAATCTTGCTTCCAGAACCGCATTATTTGTGTGGGTACTACTGTAGGGTGTTTTGGCACACCATTGGGAGAGCTGAGCTTTATGTATTAGGGATATTCCCTTCACATATTGATATCTATATGAGGAGATATAATTCATGTTCATATCAGATCTGATCTGCATACTGCTGTACATTTCTGAATCACTGCATATTTCTGCAAATCTGTAACTTAGATCTTAGATCTACTTCATGTACATGGTGTTTTGTGCAAAACCCCAGGGGGTATTAAAAGAGGAACCTCTATAGTGTATGGATATGTTATATATCTGAAATTTCATGCACTTATATGCTCTATATCTAAAGTGTAATCTTCAGCTGTTGTATTCTCTACAAAATAACGTTGTCAAGCCTTTTTCAGTGAATACATGTGATTGCAACACCTCTTTTGAGGGTTTTCTTCCATCAAAGTCTTCTATTTCCTCTTGTACATTGTTTTGGCCTCATTATAAATCTGATTTCTATTGTAAATTCTAAAATAGGGTTTTCATATTGGCCTCCTACTATCATTTAGATGATCTACGTTATTTTTCTGCAGTATTGTTTACATATTGCTGCAGTCCCCATTTTTGGATATTACATACATAAGGTAAATGATCAAGGTAGATGAAGTACACTTTTTATCTGCCAAGAATAAATATCAATTTAGGATTAAGTCCAAAATTTGTCCTTTTATTTGCAATAGTAGAGCATCAGGAGAAGAGGCTGATAAGATGCTAAGGGACATGAAATTTTATCACGGCTTCACTTGGTCATATGAGCCACTGTGTATTATTTCCAAGAAAAGGGTGGAGAAAAAATCAACCCCATACATCCACACCCACATGTATGATATCGAACAGTTTATGAATCAAACAAAATGGGCAGAAAATACATTACAGGAGGATGAAGAACAAGAGATCTCAACCTCAAGTATTCAAACCCCTACTCCAAAGTAAAAATCAACAGAATTGGCCATTTTTCCATTGAAGGTTGTTACTATTGCATCCATTCCTACAACAACACCAACAACTACAGGCTCATCATGTGGTGCAGAGCAGCTAACCAAAGCCATGTAGAACATGACCATACAAACAACAGTGATAAAAAAGCTAGAAGTAGAAATAAACACCCTAAAAGATTTGAAGAAAAGGTCATATAATGCACATGAAATTGAGATACAGAGAGATCAGAAACATAATGAGAAATAAATAAAAGCATAAAGTGAATCTTCTATTAGACAGACTATTGGCCAAACAAAAGAACTTATTTGGAAAAGTATTGTTGATTCCATGAATGACGTATGGCCTTCTATTCAAATAATTTTTGAACAGAGAGATCTGATTGGACTAGTGAATGATGCCATAGACAAGGAAAATAGAGAACATATAAGCATGCCTGAAACAAAAAACAATATTATCAAATTCTTGAATTCCAAGAACAGTTTTGAATTGGAAGCACTAGGAGTGGAGGACAGAACATCAACCATCCTAGAAGTCAAGAAGGTACTCAAAAAAAATTGTTTGGTCACACAGTTAGAAGAAAAGTGTAATATTTCGAATTAGCTTTCAGCTAATTGGAATATTAAATTTTTATTTTGTCATTTAGATATAAGAATAAGAGGGTAGGGAGACCCATAAATCACCTTAGTAGGAATTAAACCACTCATAATGTGGATGAGGATCATCATATTAGCTGGATAAATCCCCCTCATGTGTGAATAGAGGTTGAAGTCGGTGGATGAGGTAAGTTTTGACCAAATCAACAGCGCTGGAATGGAGGGAGTGGATTGTTAATGAGGACAATGCAGTGCTATTGAGAGGAAGTCTCCATGAGAGTAGTGACTTTAATGTGTGGGGCCCAAGCTGAGGAAGCTCAGAAAGCATATAAGGAAGGGAATGGTAGCCATAGAGGGCATTATGATTATTTCTTATGTTTTTTTCTTTTATGACTTCTTACACGCTTCATTTTTTTAGTAGAGGATGTTGTGATGTTTAGCACAAGGGTGTTTCTGAGTGGAAATCCCACCCTAATCCTCGAGGGACGTCGAGTTCCTAGTCAGAAGAGGTATACTGAGCAACATTTCCATTATCTGGCTTTGGGCCAAGCTTCAACCATTATTCATAGCACAGTCTCCTTCAAGATTGTGTTGTGTTGCAAGGTTGTAGTAGTGGAGGGTTGAAAAACCCAATTTCTAAGCTTTTTTTTCCAATGGAGGGAGAAACCCTTCACTCAGAAGGTTAGTGAGGAAGTTCTTACAGATTCATTCTACCATCCAGTATTATGCCAAGCAGCAGCATTCACCCATAGCTTAGTGTCCTTTAGAAACTGCGTTATTTTGCAGTGCAGTTGTAGTGGGAGGTCAAGTACCCAAGTTCTTGACCCTGTTTTCTAGTGAGGGGATCATCCTTCATCCAAAAAATTTGTGAGGAGGGATATCAACCATTTCTACACCAAATCATCCACCTCCTATTAGTTTCCAATTGCAGAGCATCATTCAGCTCTAGGGCCACATTTTGTATATTCTGCATTTTGAGTATTTCGGGAAACACTTCTTGGGTTACCTTGGAAATGTGCTTGGGAGCCTAAATCTCTATTCCCAACACTTTGTGAGCCATATAGTAGGATATCTATATCATTGTATCTTCCAGCAACAATTATACTCACTGGGACTGTGTTGTATTGATTCTCCAACATTTTGTATAGCAGCAACCTCTCATGATTGAGGATTTTTGTTCATTAGAGGCTTGTTTGTCTTGATTTTATGATTTGTTCCTCAAGATATTGTACTTATTTGTTTTTGATATTCATAATAAGATGGCTCTTTCATTTTCTCATGTTTAATGTGCATCATGATATTCACTGCTATTTCTAGTTTTATGTTCCATATTACTGCTTTTCCTATTTTTGGATATTACGATGGTATTAGAGCATAATCTTGGCTAAGCCTATGTATTTCAGCCATTTTTTCATCGGAAGAAGGAGAGCCTCTCACAGAAATGGAGAAGAGGTATCTCAATAGAAACTGGAGATATGATTATACAAACAACAAAGAAGACAAGGGTAAGACTAACTTGTCAGGAGAGGATGATGAGAAGGAGTTTCCCAAGCTTATTGTTGAGCCTCAAATTTGTGCTTTCCTTCACCTCATTTTACCTCATTTTTCCCTTGTCCATTTCCATTTTAAACCCAATTGATCAATAAAAATAGTTAAAATTACTTCTAGAATAGTTTACATAACTGACTTGTTGAATTTTGTGATTGTTGCCATTGTTAAGCATTTTGACCGGAACTAGCTGCAGAATGCAGGCATTCCGTAGCTAACCGGCGATTCTGCAGCTACCTTTATGTTTGAGTATGTTCCAGGTGGCCTCTTGAGGAAAAATGCATATGGGCATGATCCACGTCGTGCCTACATGGGTGTGTTGCTCGTCATGGAAGAAGAAATGAATGCAGGTACGGTTATGCACGTGTGAACACATTTTGAAGGAAGACTCCTGGGAGTACATCTGATCTGGTGTCTTTTCTCCCTTCTGTGACCACCTCAGAACTCCCAAGATGAATTGGATAAGGAAGACATCATTCCTAAATTATTGTAATTATTGTTACTTGTATTTACTTTATAAACTCTTGAGTAGGCGAGAGCTTAGATTAGAAATTTTGTGTTAGATTTGTAGATTTTTGTGAAAATAAATATTTCGTCTTTGAAGACACGAAACATTATGTTCAAACTATTGCATCGTTAATGGAGCGACAAAATTATCTTGAAGCGTGATTTAATTTGGAGTTGAATCTTAGTGGTGGTAGAAGAGACCACCTTTTAAGAACGGATTTCTTTACGTAAACTAGATAAGTTTTTCCTAGTTGTCTTTACGTGCATATTGAATTAGTAGTTGTTTTGTTTTATATACGTAGTCGTACTCATTCTAGTTCTTCCATAAGAAGACACTCTTCCAACAGAGACTAAAATGATGAATGTTTAAATATTTATGGTATTGTAGATAGAGTTAAATTTGTATTTGTTTAATAGCTACGTAGTATATTCGTTCCGAGTTCTTCCACAAGAAGACACTTTTCCAATAAATTAAAATGATGAATGTTTAATGACTATGGTGCGTAGGATGGGAGTTTGTATTTGTTTTTAACTAGATCTTGTGGTTACATTTCATTCAGTTCTTTCTGAAAGACATTCTTCCATGAGATCATAACAATGAATGATGAATGTTTATAGTATCATAGGAATTAGTTTGTAGTTTTAGTCTTCACTATCACGATTTGCACTTGTCTAATCACTCTTCCACAAGAAGAAATTCTTCCAAGACATCCTTAAGAAGTTCAAGATATGACCATGATGTGATAATTTAGTTTTTTTTAATTGCTTTCGAAGTTCATTTTGCTTTCAAAAACACACATACAAGTTCACATTCAGTGTTCTACCTCTTCCACAAGAAAGAACTTTTCCAAAATATCACTAATGATGAACAAGCAGTTGTGTAACCTCATAGAATAATGCATGTTAATTAGAACGCTCACGGAGTTTCATTTTGCATTTAATTCATGTCTGACTACTTCGTTTCAAGGATTTGATGATGGCTTATGGTTTAACATTGTTCCTGGTTTAGAAGCATCTTAAGCTCATGTTAAATCAATTCATTGCACTTACATCTATGATCACATTGTCACCCTTTGCACGGTAAATCACTTTAGTTGATAGGACTCATAAAACTGACCCTCATTATTTACAAATATCTTTTGTTAAGAAAACCACCGGTGATCCATAACTTGTAGGAACGAGAAGATAACATCATTACGAGGTACGAAATATCTGCATAGATTCTAGCCATAAAATGAGCTCTTCCTCCATGAGAACTACCTTGAAACAAATAACTCTTTGAGTATGAGCTCTTGTGACATTTAATTGAAATTGCGAGAAGATAGAGAGACTAGGAACTAGTCATGGAATAGATGAGCGGGAATAGGCTGACTTGCATCATGATTGAGTATTCCAACTATCTAGTTAGAAAACTTGCATATTTAGTAATCATTTCTCAAAGTCTGGTTGTGTCATTTGTCATCATTAAGCTCTTGTTTCTATTCGGTCATATGATTTAGATGTTGCTTAGGTGTTTTTTATTACATTTTCCATTCCATACATTAGGCTCAGGCGGCATTCTTGACTGCAATTTCTTTTCATTAGTTTTTCTAGGCATTTCATTGTAAACATAAAACTTCAAAAAAGACCAAAAACATCATAAATCAACATAAAGACCAAAACATCACAAAACACTACACACAAGCACTAGGAAACAAGCACCTGGGTACATATGGTACATTTCACTTAAATGAGTTTACAAATCTGGTTGACAATTAAATGAACTAGGTTTAGAAGTAGATTGAGACACAACATTTAGGCGCCGTTGCGGGGAGTGAAAACTAGGTAACCTTTGTTTCTTAGCATCCAAAAAATAATTTTATGCGTAGGAGAGATTCCAAGGGAATATTTACTAAACGTGACTTGATTTGACATCTAGAACACCACTTGTTTCATCTAGATCCGAGCTAGTACCTTCAACTCAAGCCACTCTTCCATCAACTGCGATCTGTGGACTTCCCAGAAGATCTAGCAGGTCACCTATTCCATTAGAGAAACCTTCCACTTCTACATCCTTGAACCTGCCATAGAAGAGGATCCAAAAACCTTTGTTGAAGAGGGATACAAACCTTTCTACTTCCACGGAGAGCCCGGCCATGAGAAGGAGGAGGAGGAGGAGGTTAGGTAATGGAGAACACACATTATTTGGAGGTGAGGTGAAGGTAGAGGAGAAAAGGAGGAAGAGGAGGTAGAGGTGCAGATGGAGAAGAGGTAGAATAGGAAGCTCTTTTGGGTTCCCTATGTGATGAAGAAACCTGACACAACCATGAAAAACATTTCACCTTCTTGTCCTTCCGAACTTCTGGACTTAGCGGGGATCCACAGAGAAACTTTCTTTATTCGGAATTTGAAGTCTTTGTGTAGGACTTATGACTATCTTCAAGATGCTCAAGAATTAAGAAATTATTTCCTTCAACTGCGAGGAGCGACGTGGGGGCGGTTTTATGAGCTTCGCAGTAGTTCCATTAGGACATGGGAAGGACAGGCATGTAATCATTTCTAGAGAGATGCTTGGATTATTGTATGCCGGTTAATCATAAGGAAGAGTGTTCAGATGTTACAAAAAGAAGATGAAAACTTAGAAGATTTGTTGGAAAGATTTAAATACAACATAAAAAGGAGCACAAATGGAAAACCTAGATCGAGACACTTTAAAAGCTCTTTGTTGAAAAACCATTATAGGATGAATGGTTGGATACTCTAATAACGATGGGAAAAGGGGATATATCACAACTCACATTACCTGAAATATCGCAGTTATGTAACCTTTCCGGAGGAAATCCAAAGCGTCGAGGTCCCGAGAGATCTTGCTCTTGCGAAGCAGTAAAATGCAACAAGGACGATGAGAAGTAGATCGAGAAATAGGACACATGCTTGATGATTTTAAATGCGACATCTTAGGGAGTACTTAGTGAACAAATAGACACCCTCGAATCTGAAAACAAGAAAAAGGCCCAGATACGATGCCTTGGCAATCTTTTTGTCCCAAATGTAGAAAGAAACATGCCTTGAGAAGAGTGTCCTTTAGATGTAAAAGTTGTGAGCTTTGTATTATTTGTTACGAGAAACATGGGATAAAGAATTGTCCTTCTTGCAGTCTCAAAATTTCATTTTCAGAAGAAACTCCTACGATTCCTGAGAATCTCTTAACTTTGTATCTAGAAGACCTGGCGAGGGATCTCGGAACATGGATTTCATGATCAAATGTATAATCAACCTCCACCTTGGAATTCTTGGCGACCTTGCTTGGCCTCAATTCAAAATCAATCTCAAGCTTGAGCACGAGGATCACGAGTCCCTATGGAAGATACTCTCCATATTATCGGTGTCCACCATCCTATCCACCATATCCACAATTTTATCCCTCAAAATCTCATAAATAGAAATTTTCCATAAAAAATCTTCCATGAAATTTTCAACAAAATTCTCAACAACATCATCGAACCAACCCTCATCCAAAATCCAACCACTTCCATTACCATTCCCTCAAAAATCCAATCAATTGCAGCTATTCCATACCAAACCCCAATAATAAGAATCCTAGATACATATATGATAGAAGGACAACAATTTCCAACTTACTTAATTACTCCTCTAGACCTTAGTGATGTTCAACAGGTGCGGAAGGATGCAGAAGAGAAAACCTTCGTGATCATACAAGAATGAATAGTCGAGGAAGACTCCCTACGGGTTAATAAAAGGTCTGGAAGAAACATCCTTTCAAGGCCAAAACATTGAAAAGCTTGAAACAAAAAAGATCGATAGCCCAACTCCCGATGTGGAAACTGACCATCACATCTATACATACACTCCCTTTAGGAAAGATTACAAATTGACAAAGGTGTAGAAAAACAAATAATGGTGCCCTATTATGATTTTTCTTGGATGAATTGAGAAATGTTTGCATTAAAATTCCATTATTGCAAGCCATCAAGGAAATCTCAATTTTAGCCAAAACGATAAAGGAGTTGAGTATGAAGACAACAAAGAAAAGAATAAGAAACCAAAGAAGGTAGCTGGTAGGACAAATGACGGACATTATGATGGGTAGACTACTATTCCAAAGTACCTTGACCCGGGAAATCCAGTTGTAAAAATTCACATCAATTGAATTGAAATTCCAAACACTCATTGACTTGGGAGCGAAATGATAAATATCATGAGTAGACAAATCATGGACAAGCTAAAACTTCTAATAATCTTCTCTTTACACCCACACTATTACAATTAGCGAATAGATGCGAGCGATCGGACGGATGGGGTAATAGAAGACATTCCGGTGTCCCTAGACTCTTGGGAACACCACTGTGGATTTCATGATCCGACACCAAGGAATAATCTAGGAGGCCATCTTTGTCATACTAGGAAGACCTTGGTTGGCTACGGTGATGCTTTTATTAGTTGTAGATACGGTGATATGTATATTTACGATGGAAGTTCAACAAAGAAATTCACTTTATATCCTCCGGCCCGGGACAATTACGGATCTAGATGACACTCAATGGATACGGGATGAAGAATATTTGCAACCACTCTTCACAATTTGGAAATTGGTAGAGTAATCAAATTACGAATACTCTGAAAATTTTGAATCTTCTCCCGGAGGCACAAACACGAATCATTTCAAGAGAGATCAATATTACGGTTCTTGTCATCTAGACGAATGTCTACGCATTCTATGGACAAATTTGGCGGTTCTACAAGTGAAATTTTTCGAGCCATGTGAACATAAACAAAAACCTGGAAAAATCTCAACAAGAAAAAGGAGCAGGCTCAAAGTATTACGGAGACATTCTTACGCATATGCATGGGGAATACAACGACATAGAAGGGATAAGTCCCAGACTTGTACTCATCACATATATATAGGCAAATTTCAAACCAATTAGACAACCTCAAAGACGGATGAATCCAAATCTTGGGGAAATTGTGAGGAAGAATTACAAAAATTGTTAAATGTTAACTTCCTTTATCCTATTTAAGATAGTCGGTGGGTTTCCCCTTTAGTAATTGTACCTAAGAAAAATGGAAAATGGAGGGTGTGTGTTGACTACGAAAGCTGAATAGCTACTCTTAAAGATCATTTTTCCCTTACCTTTCATAGATCGAAGTAATAGATACATTAGCGAGTAAAAAGTACTTTTCATTCCTGGATGGATTTAGTGGTTACAATCAAATCCAAGTAGCACTTGAAGACCAAGATAAAACCACATTGCCCCTACGCCCCAGAAGGGTACCTATGCCTACCAGGATATTGCCATTTGGATTGTACGATGCCTGTGACATTCGAGCGGTATTAGGAATTTTTTTCGATGCGATACATATTTGTGTACAGAGGTGTACATATGGATGATTTTACGGTTTATGGGGATACGTTTGAAGAGGCTTTAGAAAACTTGGAAAAGGTCTTAAAAAGATGTCAAAGCAAACCTTTCTCTTAGTCATGAAAAATGTTTTATGATGTTCAACGAAGGTATTGTTTTAGGGCACCACATTTCGGGGGATGGGATTAGAGTTGATGAAGCGAAAGTTGAAGTTATTTCTAACCTATCACGTCCAAGTTGTCGAAAAGAGATGTAAGAAGTTTTCTAGGTTCTACGGTTACTATCGGAGATTTATAGAAAACTTCACCAAAAATATCTCCTCTCTTCAAGTCTCTCACAAAAGGTGTATGATTAGTGGACTTCGATTGCCAGGTTAGCTTTTGAAACACGAAACCAAAATTTACCGGAAGCACCTATATTAGGGGACCTAACTAGAAGTTACCTTTTCATATCTCAACGAGATGCTTCGTCTGACTCTGGGAAGGTATTGGGACGAGAAAGATTTAATTCCCTATGCCATGTATTAAATCGGTAAAAAATTTGACTCTGCTGAGAGTTAAACTATCTGTAACTGAAAAATAGTTTTTAGGCATTGTTCATGCCATAACAAATTTGAATGTATATAGCAGTTATGAAAATTTTATTCACTGTGATCATTACTGCCATTAGATATTTAACAAATAAATCAATCACTAATGGTAGAGTTATAAGATGGTTGTTATTAGCTATAGAAATTCAACATTACTATTCTAGATAGGCAGGAAAACAAAGCTCTTGTGGAAGAAGCTTCTGTCCTAGAATTCAAAATATCAAAGATGACACTCTAGGTTGAAGATCAATTTCTGATGAATATCTTTTTGCGAGTTTCTACTCAAACTCCATGGTTCTTTGATATTGCTAATTATTTAGTTTTAGAAAATTTCAGCCAAATTATGAATAAAAGGATAAAATAAAAATCATTAATGATAGTGCAAGATATTCATGGGTCGCTAATGAGTTGTACAAAGACGAGGTTGATTTGATCATTAGAAGGTGTGTTCGTGAAGATGAGATGCACCGAAATTCTCGAAGCATGTCATGATGAACCTTGTGGCGGACACTTTGCGGATAAGAGGACAGCCTATAAGATCACTTAACTTAGGATATTATTGGCCATCTTTATTTAAAGATGCAAGGGAATATGTCAAGGTGTGACGATTTGTAGGGTAGGGAAACCTTCTCCTTCGGGTGAGATGCCATTACAACCTCGGGTACACATTGGAGCCTTTTGAAAAATGGGCCTTGGATTTTTGTAGGACCTATTAGTCCTCCTTGAGACAAAGAAATACATATTAGTTTGCCTTGATTATGTTACTAAGTGGGTAGAAGCTAAACCATTACTTGTTGCTAATGAATCATGTTGTAGTTGCTTTCTTTTTTTGAGGATATTTTTACTCGTTTTTTGGTGTCCCAAAGAAATTGTTACGGATCAAGGAGCTCGAATTTACATCGAGGCTAGTGGAGCAAATGATGGAGAAGTACAAAATCAGACATAGAACATCTCTCCTTATCATCCACAAGCAAATGGTCGAAGGTGGAATCCACTAATAAAGTCATTGAAGGAATCCTAACAAAATCATTCATCTACATAGAAGAGATTGGGTAGATAGGCTTCACACGAAGCCTTGTGGGCCTAGAACTACATGGAGAAACACAACAGTGTACTTTCATATGAGCTTGTTTATGGAAAGCAAGTTTTGTTTCTATAGAGTTCCAAATACAAACATTCAAGATGGCGGTTCGACTGGACTTGATCTAACGGAGGCACAAAAGCATAGTGGAGAAATTAATGAATTGGATGAGATCGGGCCAGATGCGGTTCGGAAAACAGTCTGGTCCAACGACGAGGGCTAGATGGCATGACAAGTACATCAAAGAAGAAATTTAAAGAGGGTGATTAGGCTCTCTTGTTTGATTCAAAATTCAAGGATTTTCAAGGGAAATTTGAGGACACATTTGGCTTAGGCCATATGAAATTATTCGAATTTTTGATAATAGAGCATTAAAAAATCGAGGAACTATAGATGAAGAGGAGGTCACTTTTCTTGTGAATGGCCATAGACTGAGAAGCTATACCACAAGCCACTCTCAAGAAAAGGTTTGTCAAGAAGTTCCAAGGAGACAATGATGTGAAGTTAATGAAGAAGAGTCTCTCTTCTTCATCAACTTGATTAAATTTTACGAAGCATTTCTTTTATTTATAATAATAATAATAATAATAAAAAAATTATATATAAGTATAAACATGAAAACCGTCAGCGATTGGCATGTTTATGCGGAAAAGATCTAGGGCAAAATGAGAGTCTGCGACACTCTAACTTTTCCCATTTTTTGTTTCTAAGCATTTGTTATAAAAATCACTGATTGAGTGCCATAGTACTTATGATTCATTTCATCTCCTCCATTCACACTATCCATCCATACTTCATCTCATGTCATTCACATTTCACTCCATTCCACATCTCATTCATTTCACTCCATCTTCATTCACTTCACATTTTCATGTCAAAACATAGAATTTGATATCTTGCTGCCAAGTGAATAAAAATATGCCATGGATGCAATTTTATCCCATATGTTCCTTCATTCCATGGTAAGATCCATTTTATTCCATTATCCATACATAATCCATCATCCATTTTTCATCCATTTTCATAAACATTTCACCCATCTTCAGAGAAACATTTCATTTTTCATGATTAAAGTATTCTATAGGAACATTCTGCCGGCTCGGTGGACGATACACGGTGATCACCTTTTACGCATCCAGAACGGTCTTTCTTGACTATAAACCACGAGAAGGCATCGACCAACGGACATCGAGAATTACAACAAAGTGATCCCGGTGAATTCACAGATCAAAAAATATCAAGAAAATTGTGAAAGATTTCTCCAAAGATGGCGAGGAGAAGACAAAGGCTACACAAACATCAAATAAGGGCCAAAAGTATAAATTTAAATTACGATGGCAATTCATAAAAATTTAGCATAGTTTAGTTGTGGATTATTCGAGTTGTTTAATTATTTTATTGATCAAACACCAAACAAAACCCTCTACGATTGTATTAAATCTTCAATTAATTTCCTATCAAGTAGCATTTGGTAATTAAACAGCTTGTTTGAAATTCACGACTCTGTGAAGTTATTTAATGATGAAGATTTTTCACCTTACATCGTAAATCCTCGTAGTCTCCTCCAAATCATTAATACAATCCTCCACCTCACTCCACCACTCTATGCCATGACCATTTGCCATAACGTCATTAAAATGCTTGATATTCCATTCGAAGGCGAGGAAGCATTATTATCATCGGGAGCGAACGAGAAGAGGTAAATTGGAAGCATATGATTGTGAGAACTCAATGAACAGAGATAGCATATCAACGAGAACGAAGTTTAGACATTTTCAACATCAACACGAATTGTGGCCGTGGAGAGTTTAAAGCTGTTGCTACCCGGAAAATGAGAGGTGTGGTAGTGATTGAGTTTAAGAGTACGGTTATTACCAAAGACGAGAGGTGTGGTAGTGATTGGTTTTGAAGTATTGTTACCGAGACGGAGAATCTTTGTAGTGTTGAATTTGAAGCACCTTGTTGCTATCGAACGGAAGGTTGAGTTTGAAGTCTTGTATTCTTTAGAAACGGAGAAGAGTTTTTCGGTAATTGAGTTTGATCTTCATTGTAAGGACGGAGGTATTGCACAAAAAGAAAACTTGAAACCATATACCTTGTCTATCAGAGACATATTAGCTCGAAAATTGAAATTGCTTTCATATCTCTCCAAAGTTCAACGAAGTACATGGTAGGGGTTTCGAAGGCATTCCTTCATTATCAAACGAGAGGCATACAAACCGGAGATTTTTCGAAGGCTTGTTGCTATTATAAATCAAAGGTATGTCCTTCCAAAATTGAAGCCATTTCATTTAGAGCTTGAAGCCATTTTTTAATCCAAAGTAAAAGACATTGTTTTATTGGGTAGAGTGTTAATTTGATGTTGAAAAACATCATGGGTTTCATCGTAAGGAGTGAGCACGTGGGATCAAAATATTTAGAAGGTTACCCACAATGCAAGGAGATGTTATAGCAAATAGGATGGCTTCAGATTACGGGAGAAAAATTTAATGGCTTCCATAAGGAAGTCTGAAAACATTACCCGGTCATTTCAGTGGAAGTTGAAATAGGGGATGTCAAGTTCTTATTCTTAAGGATTTTTATAGCGAAGGCTACGAGTTATCCCGGAGGCGGGAGAAAGATGGTTTAAAAATAGGGGAATTCTATTAGCTCACAGAAACAAATTTTGAAATCACGAAATATGGATGTTAGTGTGTTCGAAAATTTGATACGGCCTTGAAAAGCAAATGGAGAAACATACTACTTCTTTTACAAAAATTTGTTACATGTGAGGGTAGATAGCAGGACATTTTATGTCTACCCATATTAGACTAATGTTGCATTTTCTAGGGAGAAGATTTGAATTTCTGCATATTTCTTGTATCAAGTACGAAAGAAAATGGCTTCCGTATTCGAGGAGAAGAGTTCTGGGTTTAGAGACAATATTTTGTATCATCATGGGTTGGTCAAGAATTTAATTGAGCATCATCTATCTAAAACAAATGATACATGGGATGATTTATTAATAAAAAATCATTTTGAAGAAGAAAAGAACATTTATCACCGAACCACGACACAAAAAAGAAGTAGGAAATGAGACTCAAAAGGTAAAAATGACAAACCGAGTTCAAGAAAACGTTGAGGAAGTCATTTTGGAGAAGTTGACTCGAAATCAGAAACCAACTAAAGGAAAAAGAAGATAATCAAGGAATACGTATAGAGAAAAGGAGGGGGTCCTCTCAACTTGGGAAAGCCAATTAAGGAAGCCGAAGAAAACATCGATGAACGACGAGTGTCCAATGTGAAGATGAAGGCACATCCATGGAAAATTGTGATAGTGAAGATTTTTATGAAGGCACCACGAGATTGATCCTGTAACGGGGAAATCTATGATTATGTGGAAACTTTAGAAGACTGACTTCGAGAAGAGAGAGAACCCAGGTCCTCCCGAAATTTAGAAATTGATATTAAGGAGGAAGGGATAGGTATGAGTTGGGTGTTGAATGAACACATCAAAAATGAAGATAGAAATTCTCCAAGATCCGTCAAGCTCCAGGCGGCATGAACTCAACTTCTCCACCGCATATAGACAAAGTGGAGAGGACCAGTGAGAAGATGAAGACAAGGAACAAAAAGTTGATCGAGCACTCACGGAGCCTCGAGGTTCGAACTTGTGATCGGGGAAACCCAGGCCTCTAGCATTCGGACAAAGGATAAGAAGGATTAGATGTCCTTGCGGGAAACCTCGGGATTCACAGGATAATTTGCATGAGGACATACAAAGAGGCAGCCCGATGAGGTATGTTGAGCCTCAAATTTGTGCTTTCCTTCACCTCATTTTACCTCATTTTTCCCCTTGTCCATTTCCATTTTAAACCCAATTGATCGATAAAAATAAAATTACTTCTAGAATGGTTTACATGGTGACTTGTTGAATTTTGTGATTGTTGCCATTGTTAAGCATTTTTGACCGGAACCCAGAACGAATGCGAACGTCCCGTATTGTGAGCGTTACTGTGACTACCTTTATGTTTGAGTATGTTAGGGTGGCCTCGGAAAAAAACGCATATGGGCATGATCCACGTCGTGCCTACATGGTGTGTTGCTCGTCATGGAAGAAGAAACCTGGATGCAGGTACGGTTATGCACGTGTGAACACATTTGTGAAGGAAGACTCTACTAGGTGTCACGGTCCGGGGTGTCTTCCCTTCTCCTTCACGCGACCCTCAAAGACTCCTGAAAGATGATTTGGATAAGGAAGACATCATTCCTAAATTATTTTAATTATTGTTACTTGCATTTTACTTTTAAAGCTCTTGGTAGGCCGAGAGCTTGGTTAGGGTACATTAGTGGAATTCTGTTGCTAGATTTTGTGAAAACTACGCTATTTACGTCTTTGAAGACTTCATGACATTATGTTAAAGGCTATTGCATCGTTAATGGAAGCGGAGACAAAAATTATCTTGAAGGCGTGATTTAATTTGGAGTTGAATGCGAGTCGAGTGGTAGAATTTTGCCCCTTGAGCAGTTTCTTTAAATAAAAACTAGATAAGTTTTTCCTAGTTGTCTTTCGATTGCATATTGAATTAGTAGTTGTTTTGTTTTATACGTAATTAGGTACTCATTCTAGTTCTTCCATAAGAAGACACTCTTCAACGGAACTAAAATGATGAAGTGTTTAAATGACTATGGTATTGTAGATAGGAGTTAAATTTGTATTGTTTTTAACCAGCTACGTAGTCATAGTTCAGTTCTTTACAAGAAGACACTTTTTCCAATAAATTAAAATGATGAATGTTTTTTAATGACTATGGTGCGTAGGATAGGAGTTGTATTTGTTTTTAACTAGATACGTAGTTATATTAATTCAGTTCTTTCACAAGAAGACATTCTTAGCAGAGATCATAACAATGAATGATGAATAGCTATAGTGTCATAGGGATGGTTATAGTTTTTAGTCTTCACTATCACAGTTTAACGATAATCACTCTTCCACAAGGAAAGTTCTTCCCGAACATCAGCAAGTTCAAGATACAATGGTAATGTGATAATTTGATTTTTTTTAATTGCTTTCGAGTTCATTTTCTTTCCAGCGCACTTTACAAGTTCACGATCGAGAATTGTTCTACCTCTTCCACAGAACTTTTCCAAAATATCACTAATGATGAACAAAGCAGTTGTAACCTCATAGAATAATGCATGTTAATTAGAACGCTCGGAGTTTCATTTTGCATTTAATTCATGTCTGACTACTTCGTTTCAAAAGTTTGATGATGGCTTATGGTTTAACATTGTTCTAGTTGGCTTATCATAAGCTCATGTTTAAATCAATTCATTGCACTTACACTCTCACTGAGTCACATTGTCACCCTTTGCAGGTAAATCACTTTAGTTGATAGGACTCATAAGACGACCCTCGTATTTACAAATATCTTTTTGTTACGAAAACCACAGTGATCCATAACCCAAGGCAGAAGATAACATCATTACAAGGTGCGAAATATCTCTGCAAATTCCTCACCATAAACGACTCTTCTGTCAAAAGAACTACCTTGAAAAGAAACCAATAACTCTTTGAGTATGAGCCTCATAACATTCAATTCAGAAATTGCGGAAGCAGACTAGGAATTAGTCATGGAATAGATGAGCTTATAAAGATAGAATGTTACATCATGATTAGTGTCTAACTATCTGGTTAGAAAACTTGCATATTTATTAATCATTTCTCAAAGTCTAGTTTTGTGTCATTTGTCATCATTAAGCTCTTGTTTCTATTCGGTCATAGTTTAGATGTTGCTTAGGTGTTTTGATTACATTTCCATTCCATACATTAGGCTCATGACTGTGTTCTTGGCTACCAATTTCTTTTCATTTAGTTTTCTAGGCATTTTTCATTGTAAACATAAAACTTCAAAAGACCAATAACATCATAAATCAACATAAAAGACCAAAACATCACAAAACACTACAAACAACGCACTAGGAAACAAGCACCTAGGTACATATGGTACATTTCACTTCAGCAGTTTACAAATCCTGGTTGACAATTAAATGAACTCAGTTTAGGAGACTAGATTGAGACACACCACTTATTCTTCAAACCATGTAGGATGTTTCCCGATAAATCAAGGAAATGAGAATAACGAGACACAAGGAATCCCCTAGAGGATTTCTACATGGAGAAGGCTCTAACATTTCACATCACTGGTATGATCAACTGGTGAGGCAACTAGTTTCCCAACACTACACTATGCCTACATTCTTAGTAGTGGGAAATGGAGGGCACCAAGAACAAAACACTCTTGAAGATTATTTCTTAGAGTATGAGTCTCAATCTCAGATATTCAAAGATAATATAATATTTCATGATTTTTTTTAGATCAAGGACAACAGGAGACCCCAGCATAAAAATAGAAGTGGAGGATTCACACAGAACAATGGTCTACAACGGACCATGGTTATATTATTTTTTCCCACTTTTGATGGATCATCCAAGTGCAGAACAAAGTCTTGGGTGGAGAAGCTAGAAATCTACTTCTAGTTGAATCAAGTGCCAGAGATGGAAGCCATCAAAATAGCAGCACTGCACCTTGAGGGTGAGGCACATGATTGGTGTTTTCATGGTATTTCTACATTGGGGCATGCCAATGTGACTACATATTCATAGTTGAATTGGAGGTTAGTAGAGAGGTTTGATAGAAGAGATCTGGAGGCACCTTTTATTGATCTATCCAAGCTCAAGTAGTCAGGTAATCCAGAGACATATATTTCTAAATTTATAAAAAAATTTGTCATGGTTCCTGATTTATCTGCAACTAATAGGGTTTATATGTTCATTGATGGGCTAGAAGAGCCTATGCATGGGTTGGTTAAATATACTAAACCAAATAATCTTAAAGATGCTATTGAAAGGGCAAGAGAATTACAAGATGGTTTGCCAAGGGCAAAGGCTCCATTTCAGCCAAGACCACCCTTCTAGTAAAAATGGAAATATGTGAACTTTCTCCCTTCAAAGGAGAACCAAAACAAAGGACCTCTTTGTGATGATGTCCGAAGAGACTTGAGAAGAAGTAAGCCTTGCTTCACATGCCAAGAACCATGGGAACCAGGGCATCGATGTGTAGTAGGGAAGGCACACTATATATAGGTTTTCTCTAATAGTGAGGAGGAGGAAGAAGAGGAACTAGAAGGAGGAAACATTGCTAGGACAATAGGAGAGGATCCACCACCACCAAGAGGTGGGAATGGGGCATTTGCTCCAGTTGGAGGGGCCCTTGCATCTTTGCGGGGAGTACCCAAGTACCTGACTTTGAGAGTCTGAGGTACCATTCAGGATCAGAGAGTATCAGTGTTTATTGACAATGGGAATACCCAAAAATTTATTGATGCTCAGTTAGTGCGATGGGGAGAAATACCCACTGATGATTTTGAGAGGATTTCAGTTTTGGTTCCAGGAGCTAGAACCATGCAGTGCATGAAGTATGTTCTGGCATTTTCTATCACTATGGGAACATACACCTTGATTGATCACTTCTTTGTGGTTGATATTCCTGACACTAATGTGATATTGGGTGTGGAGTGGTTGATTACTTTTGGGAAGGTCACCACATAATGGGATACCTTGCTGATTGAGTCGGTAGATAGGAAGAGTGGTAAGCATCAAATGATCAGGGGCATGCACACTTATCCCTCTCAAGTAGTTTCTGCACATAAGACAGAGCCTGATTTGCACAGTGGGGGAAAAGGCCTGACAATCCATTCAGTTATGCATTTGGCTCTGACCCATGATGCAGTATTATTTGGAGGCATTCCACCAGGAAGGCCCTCGGACGAGGATTTGGTTAGAGAGTTATCAACAAGCTGCACCACTCATAGATCCAGATGAGGTGAGAACCTTGGGAGGTCTTAGTAGAGCACAAAGAGACTTTAATAGGCTTAAGAAGGAGGGCGGAATTCTTCCAGTATCAATATTACCAACTCTCACCCAGCATATTGTGCTGAGAGGAGATGTTCCATGGATGGATGATAGCACCATCATGGTGCAAGCGGAATACTACAGGGCCTTGGAGAACCAGAAGATACTTCCGCATAGGGAGGAATCTTCCATATAAGGTAGAGGGTCCTAGGCACTCATGCATACATTTTCAAAACTTAGAAAGTTTTGGATGGGTGATAGCTTCCTAGTGAAGGATAACCTCCATAAACTTCAACCCCTACTTGAGCAGGAGCAACTACAAGAGAGGTAGCAGAGGCGGGATAGTAGTATTCTGACATATGACTTTGGCATGAAAAATGTCAAAGAGGAGGGAAGTAAAATGATAGGTGCTTTTCCACAAAGACCAACATCGCTGTCATTATTGGGTATAGATCCTTATTGTAAATCCCAGATGTTGGTGGAATATTCCAAGGATATCTTCAAATGTAGGGTACTTGATGGTCAGGTGACAAATGAGAGGTATGCAGTGATGAATGGAGTCATCTATTATCAGAATAGGATATTCTTTACTAGAGCCTATATGCTCAAAGAGAAGCTTCTACATGCAACATATGAAACATTCATTTCCGGTCACACATATTTCATGGGGGCATATCAAATCATCATGGAGGGATTCTCTTGGGAGGGTCTCAAAGAGGAGGTGCACCAGCATAATAGGAGGTGTATGGTTTTTTTGGAGATTGAGGAGGAAAAAAACCACCTTGCATGGTTGTCACAACCACTTGCCTTTCCAATAGAGATGTGGGAAGGCTCATCTATGAACCTCTTCACCAGCCTGCCAAAGGTACATGGTCAAGATTTTGTTTTTGTGCATAATGATCGACTGACCAAGTATTTGTATTCATTTTCCAATCATTTGCAGTACATTACCCCACAAAAGGGCACTCTTTTCTTTAGACTTCATGGTCTACTTGGGGCCACAATCAGTGAGGGGAATGACCACTCCCTAGGAGGCTTTGGGGAGATGATATCTTACTTGGGGTGTTCTTAGTTGAGACCACACATCAATTACTTTCTCCAGGCATGTGAGAGAATAGAGACAGCAAGTAAGTGGTTGGGGAGATAATTATCACATCATGTTTTGAGGCAGCTAGGAGCATAGTTGTGCTGGTCCCACTTGAGGAACTATTATCACCCTCCGGTATTTAATATGGTATTCAAGCTATCTATGATTTTTATTCCATATCTTGATGATGTCTTAGTCATTATTTTTGGCATGGTTGGAGGAAAGACACATGGTTTAGGTTTGTTCATTGGGAGTGATATCTCCAACACTTATCATGCCCCATGCTTCAGTGAGAACATTGGGAAATATGTGGTTGCTACTATAGAGATCTTACTTCCTTATGACGTGAGTCATTTGGCTAACCTGAGAACTTGGGAGGAGTAACTAAGGGATAGATTGATTGGAGAACACCTGGTTCAACGGGAGAGCTTATCATATGTGGGTGCCACAAGGGGTGGAGGAGAAGTTTTACAACATTCACCGTTACAGTTTCTTAATGACAAGTAACCTTTGGGAGGGGAGGACTATAATATTCCAAATTATCTTTCAGCTATTTGGAATATTAAATTTTTCTTTTTTCATTTAGATAGAAGAATAAGAGGGTAGGGAGACTCATAAATATCCTTAGTAGGAATAAAACCACTTCTAATGTGGATGAAGATCATCATATTAGCTGGATAAAGCCCCATAATGTGTGAATAGAGGTTGAAGCAGGCGGATGAGGTCAAGGTTGACCAAATAAATAGTGCGGGAATGGAGGGAGTGGATAGTTAATGAGAACAACGCAGTGCTAGTGAGAGGAAGTCTCCATGAGAGTAGTGAC
This sequence comes from Pinus albicaulis, assembly GCA_034641835.2. Lineage (NCBI taxonomy): Eukaryota > Viridiplantae > Streptophyta > Pinopsida > Pinales > Pinaceae > Pinus > Pinus albicaulis. The sequence continues at coordinate 234,282,485 of CM076570.1, read as the reverse complement.
TTTAATGTATGGGGCCAAACGTGAGGAAGCTCACAAAGCATATAAGGAAGGGAATGACAGCCATAGAGGGAATTATGATTACTTCTTATGTTTTGGTCTTTCATGACTTCTTGCATGATTCAGTTATTTAGCGGAGTCTGTTGTGTTGTTTAGAACAAGGGTATTCCCCAGCGGGAATCCCACACTCATCCTCGGGGGAATTTGAGTGCCCACTCAGGAGAGGTTTATTGAGTTGAATTTCCACCATCTGGCATCATGCCAAGCTTCAGCCATCATCCACAACACATTATCCTCCAGGGTTGTTTTTTTTTGCAGGGTAGAGGCAGTGGAGGAGTGATAGGGTCATTTTCTGAGCTTTCTTTCCAGTGGAGGTAGCAGCCTTTCCACCAGGAGGCTAGCAGGATAGGTCCTTGAGAATTATTTGGTCATTTGGAATCATGTCAAGCTGCTACCATCCTCTATAGTGCATTTTTCCTCATGGACTACGTTATTTTATTGAGGAGCTGCAGTGGAGGGTTTAGTGCCTTATTTGGTGGGTTGGGTTTCTAGTGAAGGGATAAACCCTTCATTCGAGATATCTATTGGAGGAGTTCCATATATTTTCTACATCATACATGCCACCTCATATCAGCTATCCAATTTTAGTGATTATTCAGTCCTAGGGGTGTATTTTTAGAAACCCTTTCTGGGTTGTCTTGGAAACGTGCTTGGGAGCCTAGACCTATATTCCCGACACTTTGTGATCCATATATCATGATATATATATCATTGTATCTTCTAGCAACATTTATACTCAATGGGACTATGCTGTATTGATTCTCCGGCATTTTGTATAGCAGCAACCTCTCATGATTGAGGTGTTTGTTCATTGGAGGCTTGTTTGTCTTGATTGCATGATTTGTTCCTCAAGATATTGTACTTATTTTCTACTGATATTCATAATAATATGGCTCTTTCATTGTATCATGTTTAATGTGTTGACATTCACTATTATTTCCAGTTTCATGTTCCATATTACTGCTTTTCCTATTTTTGGATATTACAAAAAGTGTCATCAGTTAAAAATTGGTGTCAGCAGATTCTTCAATAGAATCGAACCACTGACCAAAAGAGGATTTCCATCTCTTTTTGTGATAAATTATAAGCTAATGCACATGTAGGATTATGTAAATAAGTTGAAGTATATTGCTAAATATATAACTAAGTTTGTTGTAATAAAAGGATCAATGACTGGAAGAGCCTTCCTAGAGGCTATGGACAATGATTTATACATACAAGATGAAATCAAGCATATTTTTCAGTTAAGGCCAACTTTTATGAAGTACATAGAGACCGATGAGATTTATAAGAATTTAATCAGGATCAAGATACCAAATGGATAGCAATGGGAGAAATTATGTGATTACCAAGAATGGTGACATCTCAGCGCATCAGCAGAACAACCAACTCAACACATCAATTAATTCTGCAAACCAATGTATCAGCTCAACATATCAGCATCAGATTATCTAAATATGCCAGCGCAACCACACATAAAATCACATAGTAACCACCCTCTGGAGATTAGGGCCACATGTCACAGTCATTCTATCATGTCCACTTTCTGGTCACATTTGTCAATTTTCTTTTATTATTGTAATAAATAGCAGATTTCCCATGTAGATACGACAATCACTAGGAATTAGTTAAATACTGCATTTATGTTCAATATCAGGGGTTGGACCCTAGATTGTAATATTTTCTATTGGAGAATTGTAATTTTGGAGCTGGAGCATCAATAATAAAAGACCATTTTGCAATATTCTTGAGCTATTTTTATCTGGTGATGTATTTTATTTACTGTGTTTGATTTTTTCCACTGTTATTTCTTTCATTGTATCATTTAATTATAATTTTAAAATAGAAATATGAAGAATGAAATTTTAGAATAAGAGAACCTTAATTCTGGTTCTGTTTACAATATAACTATTTGTCGTCTAAATTTTGGTTAAAAAATACTTTATTTCTTTTTTACCACTACTGAATTCAGTCTTTCTTTCATCTCACAATTCATAATGTTTTTAAGATCCAGTAACTATAGTTAGCTTGAATTGTAATTTATATGGAAAAATTGATGCAACAACCCAGGCTATTATGACTCTATATCCCAACGGAAATAGTTTAAACAGATCCCTTCATCCAACCAAAACCATCAATCAAAAACAACCTTCACAATCAGTCTTACTAGCTTAATATCGGAAATCATTAATAACAAAGCCAAATCTTACAGAGAGATCCCTCTCTGAGTCTAGGAGGGATAGATCCTAGGCTCCAAAGTGGTTTTTATGTTGTCATTTTATGATTATTCTTTCCAATCTTAAAATTATAGAACGATAACACCTTCCTCCCAAAGAGGAAGTCCCACCATTACAAAGATGTATGATTGCTCTAGAATTGGAGGACTTAGATCAAATTGAGTATAGGAGGGTTATTTTTCCTTGAGAGGGAGAGGAACAAGTCATATTTTAAGTGGTAGATGCAATTCCACTAGAAAACATAAACCCACCTTTGATTAATCCTCTTAAGACCATAATCATTTAGTTGAATGCAAACTTTACACAATTTTTTTGCTTGTTTTATCGTCACATGGCTAGTGAGAATAATTTTCCAAGAATGGGAGGGATGATACCCTTTCCACCATATATTTTAGGGATTTATACTATAATTTCCTAACTACCTTATATTAGTGTGATAGGGTATAATCTTCCAACTTTAACTACACATCCCTTGTTTCTTTGGGGCATACCACTAGTTTTCTTTGCAACCATAGAGAGTTTCCCTAGTTTATCAATGTCTCTCCCTCCTATTGAATTCGTGCTCGATGTGGGAGTAAGTCAGAACCCACACATGGGAGCTAGTTGTTCTCACCTAGTTTTTTTATTTCTAGAGTTGTTATCTATAGTATGGAAAATCATCTACGGGGAATATTCTAGGGTGTATATACTTGTTCCTAGTGATTTTGGAAGCAATAGTGTTTTCAGGATATTTTCTAATCCTTGGGGTAGTTCTACATCATGGGGAATGCTTTTTACTAAGGACCCAAGTTCTTTTTGAGTGGATAAATTATACAAGGACAATGTCCCTATTAGTACCATGTTTTCCACGATTCTTCCCACACATGAAAGTGCTTTTGTATTAGGAGGTTCTTTTTCTTATACTATATATAATCCTATTAGCATTCATGGTCTTCAGAGTTCCTTTACACCCAATGGAAATCTACCTGGGGAAAACAATATTTTTTCAAATATGACTCTCATATAGGTTCAATACTATGGGCCTAATAATCCCTTTGTTAATATTCCTTCATTTAGAAACTACCTTATGGTGCAACCATAAGGTCTATAATTGGTACCTTCTTTACCTCTAGACCCATTTAATCAAGATCAATTTCCATTTCTAATGACACTTGACATGTTAGGATTGGAGAAAATTAAAAATCACCCCATCTTCCATGACACTTAGTGGCCATCCATGCTCATTAAGTTACATGTTATATACTTAAATTATATAGAAAGTCAAGAGAGAACCCAACCAAACACATCACCACCTGCCAATTGTGGTGTTCATCTAATTCTTTGTTGGATGAGAGTATTAGTTTGCATATCTTATAGTGAACCTAAGCAAAGATGACATTAAATGTTACATTTAACTTGATAAGGTATCCTACCATGATTGTGCCACCTTGGCATGATTGCTTTTGAACAATTTCTAGTTACCTTCATGTCAAGAGATTGGAACCTATCTCCCATTTTCCTTTAAGTAGGACACTTCCACTCACATTTTTTATCAAATTCACGAGCATAAGTGCCATAACAACTTTATTAGGACCAATAATCGTGATCCTTATCACCTGAAATTTCTAAGGATGTAACTATGGGCAGAGTGGTTATTGAGGAGTGTGCTATCTTGTGTGCCTAACATCTTCACTTAATCTATTCACAATCATGCACCTTGTACGATATTATCCCCAATGGACATTGACCATTAACAAATCCACCATGTTTAAAAGCAAGACCACATGGTGATGATGTAATTGGTTTTGTCTCCAGTAATGTTGTGACCTAGTTTGTTACTCAATTAGGGAAATACATTGTTACATTGCAAGCCCATACAATTGTGTCGAGTTCTCTACAAGGGAAGTTCCCAAGTATATCACAATGATTAATATAGTGAAATCAACACAAATACAATATTATAAACCTTATGGTAAAATGGAGAATAAGTAGAAAATTACTTCCACAAGTTCTCCTAAGACAGAAAAATCCAAAACCAATATGTGTGGGGGAATGAATGAAAAAAAAATTAAGGTAAATTCTCCTTATATATTTGTCAAGGTAACCATACGACTCATGTGTACCCATAGATGGATGATACTCATCACCTATTTATGCAATAGGATTATGGGTAGTAGTTTGTTATTTTGACACAACTATTTCCCACCAAACCAAAACAATAAATTTTTGCAACCCATCCTCCTCCTCTCCATGGAGACACGACATGAAAACATACCCAAGGAATCCCATCACATGTCCTTATGGGAAATAAGACTGTGAATTTGGCTATGAGAGCTAGGAATTATGAGACTCTCGAGAGTGGTTCTTTGTCAGAGGACTCTACCATACCCACTACTATCATTGAACCTCTACAAATATTTAAGAATTTGGAGACAATGATTCACACACCTAAGGGTGTCCTTTATCAATTGACACACAATCCCAATGCTAGGTTTCCCAACATTATAGTATCATTGAGGATTTATCACAAACATTATGTGTCATATCTACTTTGGAGTTTTTGCAAAGTTTCGCTGTGAAACATAGGGCCTTGCTTTCTATTATCCCTCAAATTATAACCTTATTATGTTTGAAATTAATGTAAGTATGAATTGGTTATCCCATCAAGTCACGTTTCAAATATCAATTTGTTTCCTTAATATGGATATTTACCACACTCTTGCGGATGAAGGTCCATCCACTTATGTCATGGAATTTTCATATTGGAAATCTATTAGTTCCCCAACACTCATATAGTCAACCGGCACGCTCCAATTCTTTGATATCCATACTTTTTTTATGTAAGGGATGTATCCATGCATTTTCTATTGATATTGGGGAGAAAACCATTATATTTGATGCCATTGTTGAATATAATTTTCTCCTTGGAAATAATTGGTTTTATACTATTATTTTTGTTGTGTCACTAGTCTTTCACATTATTTTATTTATAATTGAAGTAAATATAATTACAATTGATCAACTTTATTATTCAATGATGACTATGAAAACCACTATAGGCACTACAATGTTATTTTTTGGTAACAAGCCTTCATGATATGAAAATTTTAATGTGGGTCTCTTCAATAATTCATATTTAATGGGAAGTTTTCCAACTCCACTACCCTATATTGTTTCTATCATTATTTCTCCCATGAATATTATCTCTTTCATTACCAATGGACCCCATCAGTCTGATAACCCTTAGATGGTGCCATATCCTTTGGATTTAGAATCATATTGCAAGCACATGCTACTTCTAGTGGAAGATATTTCCTCTTTTATGGTCTTATAAATGCCTCTTCATTCTAATTAGAAACTCCATCCCAATATGGAATGTGATCAAGATCCTTCTCCCACATGTGTTGTCATTCTTATTTCACATGACTCCCTTTTGATCAATTTCCCTTCACAATAGGTCATATTGGAGGTCATGGATTCAATTTTTAATATAACGGAGGATATGTCTCATGATTCTTGTATTATCCCTAATATATAGGTTTTACAGCTTAGAAAACAAAATTTTGAATTGGGCCAAGGGGTGTTTCCCAGGCCATCCAATAAAGTGCCACCCTTGTACTCAATCAAGATTAAGATCTAGAGTACTAAAATTTCCACTAAATTATACAATATACCACCCAATTTCAACTTATAATTATCTTGTGCCTCCATTATGTATTGATAGATATCATCAAGGAGTTGTAATATCCCATCATTCCACTCAATCTTAATGTCCTTAGGTAGTTCCTAATAATGACGTGATTTTATGTTTTTAATGGAATAATGAACTTTTAGAAATGGTGCAATTCAACTTTATGTGGTGTGGCTTTCGATATGATGTTGACAATGGCCCATGAGTTCATGCACATCCATAAGAGTCCTTTCCCTATGCCCAATATTGGGCAGAACATAACATAACCTGTTAGACTACATTTCACCTTTTACATATGTATTTTAGTTTTGGTATTGTATATGATGTGAGTTATTTTTATCTTTACATGTGGGTTTTTTTGGTTTCACATTTGTGATACTTTATGCTTATTTTTCCTTTGTCAATCACATATTATTGGGTTTTCATTGAAAATCCCATGATGAGACCAATTGGTTACATACATTACTTCTCTAGCTATGTTAGTATTTGTCACAATATTTATACAAGCATGCATGTTTACAAAAAATGGATTTTAAATCACATAATTTCAAATCATAATTAAAAATCAAGCTCAACATAGATAGTACATCATATGCAAAAAACCAAAAGAAATATAAAACTCAAAAATATAAAACATGGTCCTATTTTTACCTTATCCGTGTTTTACTTTTTCTCACTATGTCAATTAACCATGGGTTTAGTCATTATGGATGGCTCTTATAGGATAGAGTGGTGTTTTTATTAGAACATCCATTGGATCTTAGGTGTCTATTATTTACCACAACACATAGGAATAGGTATTTCCCTACTTTTTCCAAGGCATTAATGACCATCTGAGCCATCTTCATTACGCCTTAGGTCTGATCCCACTAGGTTGTGAAATTAACCTCTCTTTATTTTCAAGTCATAACTTACTTGATAGAGCCTTCGTCATCATGGATACCCTAGCTTAGCACCTGTTTACTATTTTGGTGTCCATTTTGTACTTTTTGAGAAGCCAATAATTCCTTCTTTAGATCTGTCATGACTTTGAAATTGAGCCTCGTGTTCTCTCTTTTCTACAATAATATAGCCATACCCCGAGGAGGATTCCAAACCACTTTTATTACCTTGTGATTAGTCACATATATTTCCTTGCTCACTTATGCATCCTGATCTACTATTGTGTGATTTCTTCACTTACTATGATTCCATGCACATTTCCATTGGAATCACTCTTAGATTTTTCTTAGTGTTTCCTACCCTTGATAGTGATATCATTGTGACAAATGTATTTCATTTTCAATCCCTTTTATTTTATCTTTCTTACGGTAGTCCCATCAACTAAGAACAAGTCGCTACCCTCTATACCATTTATTTCTCTAGGATAGGGTTCCTTTTCATTCTTTGGATTCTTGTTAAACATTTAAGGATGGTGATATTTTTATAGCATCATTTTCTACCTCTGTATACTTGATTATCTGAGTTATGGACTTGGGCATCTCTTTCCCTTCAGACTTGGTCCTTTATCTAAAAACCATTATTTTAAATTCCACATGTGAATCAACCCTATCAAAAGTGCATGCACACATGGGTCGAGCTATAACCAGCCCACGTATATAATTTGAAATATTAAAAGAATATAAAATCCCTATTTTCTGGGCGGGGTTTACGGGTTAGACCGGAAACCTACCTACATCGACCCCTGGCCTAACTGTATCCCAATTGAAACAACTGTTTTGGGGTATATAAAAACACCTCATGGGAAGGCCGAAGGAGAGGAGAGAGAAAGGTATTGATATTATAGCCATTTATTCCCTAATCAAATATGATTTATCTATGTGCCTCCTACACTCCTAGATTGTGGAATCCCTTGTTTCCCTCATAGATATGTTCATTCCTATTATATGGAATCCATGTGTATTCTATTGGAAGGAGATTGTTGAGGCTTGGGCTGGACGGATCTAGAGGACATTTTCTCTTGGAGTCGCATCTGAATCAGGTGGTATTCCTCCACACTTCTCTGCCTTCATCAATAAATAAGATTTGTCTCATTCTTAATGTTCATGATCTTAATGATTTATACATGTTGTCATTACATTATGAATGATTTCATGTTTTTATGCTTATATGCTTATATGATCTAGCACTAACATATTGACCATGCTTTCAGTTATTACTACTATATGTGCTTTTCTTAAGTGAGTTGTAGGTTTTGGAGAACTAGAAGAAGCAAAGGGTTTGAATCCCATGGGATCGCTTTCAAACATAGGACCTACGAGTACCACCCCTTCATACCATTTTACTAGTTCAAGTAGTAGGATTGTAAATTTGTATGCTTCTTGTTGATGTATGCTTCTTGCTCTGTTGGGGTTCCCAACCCAGACCCTAGGGTACATCATCCCGTAACATAATTGGTGACTCCTCTAGGGGAATACATTCTTGTAATTCTTAGTTTGGGTTGTTTCTCTCTGGATCTGGGCTTTCTTGTTTTGTTTTCTCACTATTCCAAAATCTTTGATTCATTTTCAATATGGGAAGAAAGTTTGATCTTTTGGATCAGACCTAAAATTCTATTTTTTCCTTACTGGATTTTTTATATGCACTTTCTAGTTTATACAGTCACGTACACACATGTTTTTTTCCAAATAAACTTGTGTATACACGTGTTTCCTTGAGTATAATCACATATATACGCATGTCTGTTACTACCAAGCCACATATTTTTTGTTTCAAATGAATTTTTTGGATTCTGCGTCTAGTAAAATGTTTTTGCCTATTTTTGATTCCTTTTGTTTAATCATTAATGGTCTGGAAGAGTCTTTATTTTTTCAATTTTTTAGTTTCCTATCTTTCTTTCTGAAAACCCTAGTCAACCTAGGGATTTACCTTTTGGTGAAGAGTCAATTTTTGTGTTTGGGTTCAAGGCTTCCTGTTGAGTTCTTGGCTTTTTTGAGCCTTTGGAATGGGGAATTTGTTTCAATTCACTTATCACCTAGCATTTATATTTCTTTTCCTTGCTTTATTTCGTTGGCTTTCTTGGTTTTTGAGAAAGGTACTTCTTGCAATCTTGAAGAGTTTTCTTGGTTTTCTAGAAATTTTCTTGCTCGCTAAAGTAGTGGTGTTGTTGATCAAGTCAATTTGTTTGAGTTTGTAACCACTTTCCACTTTGAAGTCTTTTTATGTTAATGATTTCTATGTCTTATGGAATTTGAGGTCCTTTCTGCTCAATTTTGTGATCTTGATGTCTTTTGGTAGTTTCTGCTTTCTTAAGAAATCTTTGCATCCTTAAAAAGGAAAAAAATAGAAAACATATTTCTGTGCCTTTTATTTTTCTTTTGGTTTTGTTTTTAGGCCTCCTTATCATTTTTTAGCAAGTGCAAAGTTTTTCATTTGGTTGAATTTTCTTGATTTTGGGAAAAGTTATTGTTTGAATATTCCCCTCCTTGTGTCGAGTTTTTGACCTCACTTGCCTGTTTTTAGAGTAGTCCTTAGGATATTGTATTTTCAATAATTATATTATGCATTAGGATAGATGCATTTTTGGCATTTAGTTATTCTGTTAGCTTTTGAACGTATGAATGAAAAATTGATTAAAAAAATATATATTTAACAGGTTTCTCGTAGAACCTTTGTATAAATCACTTTTCATTGAAGACAATGAGTTGCATTTTCATGTAGCCATGTTTTCTGTTGATTTCTTTCAAGTCAAAACACCATCAGTTACACTTCCATCTTACCCTTGACTTAAGAAAAACCATTAAAATTAAGCACTTAACTAAAATGAAATAGAATTTTTTTATTTGACATATATACATCAGCTATTTTAGGACTTTTAGGGCCTTAAAATAGGTGTGTGGAGAGTAAACTCTCTAAGGCCACTCCAAACTGAAACATAGAAGTTGATTAAAGAGTAAAATCCATTGTCATTAATATTTTCGGGAACACTATCCATACAACAGAGTCAACCATGAGGGCGAGTGAAAACAGGGAAGAGAGATAACCCCTCTCCTACTTGTTAGATCCTAACCAAACATTGTTCCGCCCGGCTTCCGATACGAACTGGTGACCTTAGTTTCCTTTCCTAGGGATCCCACAGGTGACTGCAAGGGGGGAATACCCATGGTGCCTTAGACAAACATTGTATCACTCTCATTAGTACTTATGGAGTGTGCCCTTGCGAAGCTCGGGTACTTGCATGAGGAAAGGATTTTGTCTTGAGGTCAGCATAACTATTTTTGTTCCCTTCACTGGTAGGCCTTGGGCGTAATTACCCCAGACTATCTTCGAAAGGCCATTTTATTCACTTTCTTATATATTAGTGTGTGATCAAATAACCTAGAGTGAAAATACATGGAAGTTTCTTGTTTGGTTGTATATTTATGGATTTTTATAGTAGAGTTCTATTTGCTCTTTGTATTTAGCTAGAATTAGGTGGAATTTTGTCTTGTCACTTTGGACCTTTTTTTCTCAGTGATTGACCAACCACTCCACTAGTCTTGAAAGGCTCTTGATATTTCTTTTAAAATTGTGGAGTTGCCTCCTTAAGGGAAAAGTTTTGATTGTGCATCTATCCTCCTTGAAAAGTCATTTGAACTATCCCGTAAGGGAAGGATATGCATATTAGCTGGGTATGGCCCATATTCCTGTGTATTCCAACCAAGGAACCCCTCCAAAAGGGGATCCTTGTGTTTTTCCTTTCTTTGGAAATTTTGGTACCCCCTTGATGGCCACTTTGAATATTCCTGGATTAAATTTCGGACTACCCATTTGGTTTTGGTCCACTCTGAATGTTCCAAATGTTCTTGAAGCTTCTTATATGAATTATTTATTTCAAGAGCATCAAATGGGTGTTAATTATTCATCCTCTTCGCCAGAGAAACCCGGGCTTCCTCTTTCTCCTCCATCTTGCAATAAGAAATCTAAAAAGAAGATAAAGAGGAATAATAAGTAGAATAAGAGTTCCCTCCATACATCATCATCAACCTCTACCAATCATGTTGTAGATGAGCCTTCATCCACTGCATGTCATGCTGCGGCCATAAGTCTAGTCAATGCAAGTCATATTGGCAATGATTTATCTACATGTATCAGTCATCCTGATTATGATTCACATTATTCTGTGGGGAAGGCTTGGGGAATAAGTCCTATCTCTCGTGGAAAAGAGTCACTAACCTCTACAAGTCATGTTGGAGACCCTCCACCAACCTTTGCAAGTCATGTTGGAGATCCTCCACCAACTTCTGCAAGTCATGTTGTAAATTATACATCAGTCATTGATAGTCATGTTGGGGGCATTAATGTTGATTATAAACCTAGGCATAAAATATTTAAACCTAAGTTCCCTTGTAATATTTGTGAGTGTTGGCTTGAGGGGTCCTGACCTAGGTTCAGAGGTTAAGGTTTGCCAACAAACCCCTATACTACTAGCCCTTTCGGCAGTGACCTACTTTCACAAGCTAAAGTCTCACCCGAAGCAATATGGGAGGGTGCTGGATCCAGGTTTCCGCACCGTGAGAGAGAGTAGGTAAGTAGATCTATTTTTTCAAATTTTCAGGTTCGCACGGAGCAAGTGGATTCATAGGCTTTTCATAGCATATTCAGTTATTAACCACAAGAGAGCTACTCAAATCTCTTTGATATCTTCATATCCATGTGCGTAACAGCAATTATCAGTGCATAATATCATAAACGTAGCTTGCAATTGTATCATAAATAGATAGTGCAAATGTAGCTTAAACATAAACCATCACAGAACCATTATACGCGCAGCTAATAATAGATCATAGATATATTTGTACAAGACAAAGATACATTTGTAGCAAATTAACCATCACAGATACATTCAATAACCATTACCAATCTAGATACACATAGATACTTCAGTAATACTTCACTTTCATTAATATCCGATCGACTTACAACCAGAACACAGCCCACGTGCACAGTCTAGCGGGGTCTGCACATAGAAGGACTGAGGATCTCCATGCACATAGGTAGCATGAGTCATTACCCAAACAACCAAAAACATATCTAACAATTCGCACTTAGCATCAATCTTAATTCTTGCCTACATCTAGACTCAAAATGTTCATCTATTTATATCGGCTTAGCCTACGCTTCCTGTGGTCCGCAAACCATGATTTGCGGACTGTAGGTATACCCTTTGACCCATTATAATGTGTTCGGGGCTTTGAACCACCCCAAAACCCTTGCGTTAGACTAATTAATACCAAAAATATACAAAATTGTACAAAATTTGCAGCTTTAGGGGACACTGTTTCAATAGTCCTCCAACACAATCTTGTGACTCATCTCGAGTCTCTGTGGTCATGGGTTCTCTATCTTTTCCTTCAGCTTCTTGATTGCATCCACCAGCAGGGGCAACACTCCTTCACTTTGTGCAGCAACATTCTGGGCTATCTCCACCAACTTCTAGGAAGTTGGGTCTTCTGTAGTAACAGTGAGGCTCTCCAGAGTTTGGTTCAGCTGATTTACTGCGACATCAACATCCTGAGATAGCTTGAGGGCCTCATCTACCCATGGATTGAGGTGTTCTATCACCATCTTCTTCCTCTATCGGAGAGCCTCCATTTCATCTCTAATTGCATGGTTGGTGTATAGTCGGTCCAATCGGTAGGCAGGGACCAAAGTAGTCAAGGTAGCTTCCATCTGGTCAAACTCTTCTTCTTTTTGGTGGAGTGCTTGGTTGATTTCGCATAGGAGAGGGGTCACACTGCACCTTGGTCCATAATTGCATCATTTTTTCCAACAATTATACACCTTGAGGAGTTTGTTCTGTAATAACATTCATGGCCTTTGTGACCAATGCAGCTCACTGGGCCCTTACCTCTGGTGGTTTCTCTGGCTACAACTTGGCCTGCAAGCCCACAATCTAATGTTCCATCTGTGTTTTGCCCACCTGGATCTCAGTCCTTGAGGCCTTTAATGTTGTGACCAACCCCTCAATCTTGGCCTCGGGGGGTTGCAGTAGCCGGGATATCTTTAGTAACATCCGCGCAGAGCCTACTAATTAAGTGCTCCAGTTCTGTCTGCTACGCAGCGATGAGGGTATAGGAATCCTATGCCTAGGATGCCTTAGTGGTATTTTCTTCGATTATATCCTTAGCTGTACTGAGCTGCTTATGTACTTGCCAATCCCTGTGCTGAATTTATTCAAACAGGGATGCGTGAAGAAGCTACAATGGTTCATGTGGCAGGTAGGCAAGATCCAACTGCACCTCTGCGCGGGCCTGGACTTGCACTCCTAATTCATGTGGACTCAGTATGAGGGTTGTGCCAGGGAGAGGGAAGAGGCGGCTTTCTGGCGTATTGATCACTGCGCTACTTGAGGCTGGGGCTGATCTAACCTGGATCATACTCGTTTGCAAGGTTTCAGTCTTTAATTGTAGAGCATGGAGCTCAGCCTGGAGGGTATTGACCATGGCTTTCTGTTTCTCTTCCAGAGCCAACCATTTGTCTTCGGCAGCCAATGTGACCGCATCTGCAATCTGCTCAAGGTCTCCTTCAGTCAACGTAACGCCAGCATCGCGTTCAGGTTGATGAGCTCGCTGCTTCTTGTGTGGCCCCTTGATAGGGTCACCAGTCCTTTTTGTACCTCTGGGGGAGCCAGCACCCCCCCATCCAAACCTTTTGCTTCCACTTCTGGCTGCAAGTCTTATGGTTATGCTTGTTTAGTGCTGTTCCCAGTATTCTTTTCCTGCTGCACAACCATCTGCGGTGCCGGTTCCACACCCTTCCCAGTATTCTTAGCTTGTCCTTTGGTCACCTTGGCAGTGGTGGGCGGGGTGACCCTTGTGGTGCTCGTTCCTTCAGTGCCCTTTTGCACTTGTTTTGAAACCAAGCTTCCAATGTGGAGGCCATGTCACTACTAGATGGTCAATCTCTTCATCAAAAACCGTATAGGGGAGTGAAACCCATGCTGGGTCCTTGTAGCCTCTGACTTGTACGTTATGCATAGTCACCTGGAATGCGGCGATGCTTTTATACTTATCATAGATGGTTTGTGACAAACGCGGTCAGGAATTGATTGCTGCTGTGAGCCCACTCTGAAACAGGACCAAGAAGACTTGACTATCCTCAATGCGCTGTGCATCCTTAGAGTCCCACAATTTTGCATATCTTTCCCCCTCGCACATATCTGGGGTGAGCACAGGGACGACCGAGTCCTCAGTTTCTTCCCATTCAACCAAAGTAATGAGAAGTAGAAACCAGGAGGAACAAAATGCATGACCCTGATCCTGGGATTCGCAGACATTTGCCAGAAATTCGTTGCATAGGTACTAGGACCAATTGAAGCAGACCCCTTTTTCCCATTTCCTTCCAACTGAATCTCATATGCGGGGATGGTGGCAGCCTGGCATTTTCACATCATCTTGCATGCCAGAAACAAGGTACCCATTTGTGTACCAGGGTCGCTGATGGTTTTGATCATGAAGCCCCGAGTATTCTGCTCCACATTGTAATCCTCACGCAGCTTGTTGGCGATCTTCTACTCATACTTCTTGCCAACGTGCAGCATAGGGTCTGGACCTTCCATGGGTAGACCAGTAATTCAATGGATAAGTGCGGCATCAATGGGGATTCGATCCTGGATCCACAAGTAGCCATGATGGACCAGGGCAAGAAACTGATGCACCAGACGATCCGTGACATTATAGTGGCCAAAATATGGCATCCTTAGTAGGTTTAAGAGCCCGGAACCCACAAATCCGTGCACCCAACGCATGGGGACTATATTTATCCCATATTATTCCAATATTCGTTTGAGAAATAGATCCAGTGCCAACTCAAGGAAGGCCTCCAAATTGGCCAGGTCATTGTCATTGAATTTCACCTCATGGAGCTTGCCAAAGGGTTCGCCAATGACGGGGACCTCCCTCGAGGTCAGTGGAAGGTAGTTTCGTAGGCCATCGATATTATTCAGTGTGTGTATCGAGGGCTTGCGGGGCTGAACAAAGGGTGGTAGCCAATTGATTGGTTCGGCTATCTAGGCTTCCTCCATAGAAGACTAAGGTCTTTTTACTGGGTTGGGCGAATGTGCTTGGGGCACCATTCGTGGGGACCTCACATTTCATGGGGATGTGCGAGGCTTCACCCTAGCCCATTTCGTGGGTTTCCCCGACCCCTGCACTTTTTATTTCCCCTTCTTCTTTGCTTGACCTGGCGTGGATATAACCTCTTCAGCTTCTAGTTTAACTTCCACTACCTCCTCGGATTCTTGCTCCGTCGAGGTCACAGGCTAGGATGAGTCGGCAGGATTAGTTGCAGTCATTTTACGTGAAAAAGAAACTCAGGGTGGCTATTTTCCGAGGGGGAATCGCGCTCAGACACCAACAAGGTACAATAGGCACAGAGTCGTACAAAATACAAATTGCTCAAGATACACAAAACCTTATTCTAAGCTATCCCTCTGCTTTAATAGCCTTGGAAATCGACCAACAGTTGGGTGAACCTTATTCAGAACTTACCATCAAGTAAATAGTATAAAATATTTATAAATTGCCTCAATAATTGCCAGTCGCCCACTCGTTTCAATGGTTAAATTTTCTTTTTACCCATTTTTACTGTTCCAACGGTTAGTTTTTGCACCTCCTATGTGCCTAGTGCACCCCTGTGCTCCCATCATACCTCTTATGCTCTTAGTGCACCTCTACGATTACAGCGCACCTTATACACTCTAAACACACTCCTGTGCTCCCAACGCACTTCTCCAGGCCTCCAAACCTGCGATCGCTCCCTGCACGTACCATGTTCCTTACTGTACTTACCTCCCTTTATGGGCATACCCCGTCCCATACAGCTACTCTGGCCATATAGTCATTTGATCCGATATGGTTTGAGCTGGCTTTCATTGACATATCCTGGTATCATATCACCACACGACATAACTAACCGGACCACTCCTCCATCAGTAATTTCCTTTACCATATATTGAACGAGCCAATGCTGATGGAACTTCCCTGGGTGTTTCAAAAACTGGCTATCGTACAATAGGACCAATTCGACCTCCACAAATGTCTTTTTCCAGATATGTCGATCATACCATGCCTTATCCCGAGCCTTCTGAACCTACTGGTGAAAATTAGCAATGAAATGATCTTCCTCCAAATCCATTAGCTACGCTAAATGTTCCTCCATGATATCAAGCTCCGCCATATTCGTAAAGGCTGCGATGCATAGACTAGGGACAATATACTCCATGGGCATAATGGCCTCTTTGCCATAGACCATCTTAAATGGTGTTTTCCCTGTCAACTTCTTACAGGTGGTTCAGTAGGCCCAATGAACAGACGGAATGTGAACGTCCCAATCACTGCGATCAACGTTATGGACCGTAGTTAGAGCCTACTCCAAGATTTTATTGAAAGCTTCTACCGTGTCGTTTTCCTGTGGATGATACAGGGTGCTTTTTGCATGATGGATCCAAAATTTTTCAATCAGGGCTCGTATCATTTCATTAAGAAAGTGTGTTCCTCTATCACTCATTAAGATCTTCGAACAGCCAAACTGGGTCAGAATCAATTCAAAAATGAAGTGCGCAGCGGTATTTGCAGTGCAGTCCTTCACAACTTATGCTTCGGTCCATATGGTTACTTAATTGGTAGTAGTTATGATGTAGCGTGCACCTGTATTATTCCCTGGCGAGTTGATAGGCCCCACGAAGTCGATGGCCCATTTGTCAAAAGCTTGCAGGGCCATTTGTGGTTGCAAGGGCGTTTCGTCTCTGCGCGACGGCCCTCCTATTCGTTGGCACATATCGCAGGCTTTGAAATATTTGTGAGAGTCACTATGCAAGGTAGGCCACCATAGTCCAGCTCTCAAGATCTTTTGCGCCATTGCTTTCCCTGCCTAGTGACCTCCTTCTATGCCCTCGTGAGCTTCTGTTAAGATGGCATGCCTTTCATACTCCAAAGCGTATCTTCGTAGTACTTCATCAGCTCCTAATTTATACAAATGGCCTGTGATGATGGTAAAATTTGTTGCACGGGTTACCACTTCTTTCTTCTTTTGTACCAAATACTCTACAGGTGCCATCCCTGTATTAAGGAACTGAATGATGTCAGTGAAGTGCGCATCAACTACCTTAATAGTGAACAAATGTGCGTCAGGAAATCCCTCTTGTAGGTTGGTCGGTTCTTTGCCAGTTTTGATTTGGGACAAGTGGTCCGGCCCACCATTCAACCTCCCTAGCTTGACAATGATCTCAAAATCATATTCCTAAAATAGCAGTAGCCATCGAGAGATTCCCCCCCCCCAACACAAGCTTATTCACTAGGTACTTCAAAGTCGAGTGATCAGTAAATATTTTGAAATTCCCTCCTAACAGGTAGTGCTGATATTTCTCGAATGCGTAGACCATGGCCAATCCCTCCCGCTCTATGGTGGAGTAGTTGCGCTCTGCACCAGAAATTTTTCTACTAGCGAATGCAACAAGATGATCAATGTCTCTGTCTCCAGGTTGCATAAGGAAAACTCCTAGGGTGATCGCTGATGCATCAACGTGAACATGGAATACCTTTGCCCAATCAGGAAAGATGAGAATAGGCGCAGAGACCATCTTCTCCTTGAGTAGCTCGAAACTCTTTTGACACTCGTCATCCCAAAAAAATGAAGCATCCTTCTTAAGTATTTTTTCCATAGGCGTTGTGATCAATGCGTATGGTTGAATGAACTTCCTCTAGTATCTTGTATGTCCAAGGATCGAGTGCAGCTGTTTCTCAGTTGTAGGTACTGCCAAGTTTATGATAACTATGAATTTGGCAGGATCAACCATCAATCCTTGTCGACAAACTATGTGTCTGAGCAAGATTCTGAAGGGTACGTAGAATATGCACTTCTTGATATTCAGGGAGATTTGGTGCTTCCTATAGGCATCCAATAACATGCGCAGGTTCGAGATATGCGTTTTCACTAATCCGAAGATAGTCCAATCATCAAAATAAACCTCCAAAAAATTTTGGATGAATTCTTTGAACACTGCGACCACCACCCGCGTAAAGATGGTAGGGGCATTCTTTAGCCCAAATGGCATGATAGTATACTAAAAGGATCCCCATTCAGTAGCCAACATAGTTTTTCTGTGGTCTTCAGGTGCGATCTTGATCTGATGGTAGCCCGAGAACCTGTCTGTAAATGAGTATGCTTCCTGCCCTCGCACGTTGTCAAGGATTTCATCTGAGAACGGTGTGGGGAAGGGATCATGTATGTAAGCATCATTCAATTTGTGCAAGTCAACATAGATTCATATCTCTCCATTCGTATTTTCTCCTAAACCACCATCGGATTTACCTAGTCTGACTGTTTAACTAGTTTGATGATACCTGCGATGCGAATCTTGTCGATTTCTTCCTTTACCTTTTGTTTATACTTAGGGTTCAATCGATAAGGGAGCTGATTTGCAAGGTGTGCATCTAGTTTTAAAGTGATGCGCATGACCCCTAGGTCCCCTGTGATCCCTTTGAGTTCCGAGAACTTCGTCGGGAATTAGTCCTAATATTATGTGAGCATTTCTGCAACTTTTCCTACTCTATCATCATCCCAATAGTCCCCAATTTTAGCCATCTTAGGTTTCTCCTCCGTTCCAATGTTGACTTCTCATAGCTTTAGAGGCTTAGTAACATCGACAGTTTGCAGTGGGGGTCTAGCCACTACTCGCTTTCCCTCCGACTCCGGGATAGAGACATTTCGCGGATCCTCATCGCACTCCTCTATGGCTAAATTGCAGCAGTTGACAATATCATGCATCTGCGTTTCCCATGTTGGTGCCCCAAGTGTTAGGTAAGGGTGTGATTCATCAAATACTAAGGTATCTATATACTGCAGAGCTTCGTCAAGCGCCTCTGTTCCACCTACTAACCCAAATTTCCCTACAAAATCATCCTTCAATGTTTCCCAGTGGCGGGTGTGCTGAAACCCAAATGTCCCCACAAACTCATCCTTCAATGTTTCCCAGTGGTGGGTGTGCTAATGTAGCTTCGCATCTAAATAACATGCGGTAGGAATTGGTCCCAAGGCATGAATAAACAGGTGAACCCATTATTCTACAGTCCGGTCATACCATTTCTCCATCCAAGCGAACAAATGCTCGTGCGGGTCCCCTGGAACAAGGAATGTATTTACGCGCAAGTGAACCGGAGGTTCAAATCGCAGGATCATCATATCCCGACACTCTTCTCAATCCTGGAATGCCCCCTTATTCATGTCCCACCACCTCGCTAGTGTTGCGCACATGGCTAGATGAAGGGTCCATAACCTTCGCTCTCTCAGAACCTCAGCTTCAAATGCTCGCAAAAACTCCTTAATACTACCAGAACCATCAGAGTAGGGAAATTCTCTTACCTCTAAGGAGATGCATTAGAATTTCTTTGTGATTCTAAGACATCGCAATGTAGATACATCATGTAACCGATTCTGCCAATTTTCCATCTCCCTGTCTGAGTCAGAGAAACATTCGTTATCTTTTTCCCAACAAATCACACCATCAGTCGTAGGATTGATCCAATCTTCGTCCCACATAGTTAACTTATAGATGTGATCCACATCCTCTTCTTCATGCGCCGGCTCCGTATACCGTTCTCCTTCTGTAGGGTCTAATAGTACTATCACCCGCATGCCCCAATCCAATCCTAAGAGCGCAGGATAGGGGTCTGCATCTTCTACAATCTGAATTACCTTAAAGTCAACCTAGACCTTAAATCCTATGATATCTACCACGGTCTTTATAGTCTCCCAAATGGTATGATCTTCTGCTAGTTGACCATGCACAGTTGGATAGTGGACCATTCCAAATTAGGTTCTCCCATTCGCTGCCAAGTTTGATTGGGCAGTACATTCACATCTGATCCCAGGTCCGAAATAACCTGATCCATTTCATAATCACCAATTTGCGCTATTAGCCACATTTCCCTACCAGTGTGTTTCTTATGCTTGTATAGTTTGTGCACATCCTTAACTTCCGGGGTGGATTAGTTCTTTCTGTGCAACTGTTTATTAATGCTTGAATATTTTCTTCGACCCTTTGGTTGCACATCAGCTTCATACATGCTGCAAAAATGGTTTGACCTCATCATCTGTTTTGAGGTTTGCGGGGGCCTGATAAGTAGATGACTCAGCCTCAGCAAAGTCTTTGTGAGCTGCGACAAAGGTTTCCTTTTCCTTCTGTAGGTCCAAAACGTCTTATTTGATAGCTGCTTTTCGGATAAGAGGCTCAACCAAAAATTTCTCCTCAGCTCCCCTAGTGGCCATGCCGCTGCGTGTTATGACATTAATGGTTGGTCCTTCATCTCAAGGTTCTGCCTTAACCCTCTGCACACTATGCATAGGTGTCTATTGCTTTTCCCGCATTTTTTCTATCAGAATTGGACGGTCCTTAATCACATGGTCCAGCTGTCTATAGTATCTACAAGATTTCCTTGTAGGGTTCGGGCAGTCCCTCACAAAGTGCCCTACTTCCCCACAATTATAACATATCAGTTGTCCTCTTCCCCGACCTGCGCCTCCACCTCTGCCCCCTCCCTTGCCCCTAGCTGGGGAGCCACCTATGCCCGAGGGGGATCTTGGTGAAGAAGGGTCCGATTGTACCCTGTATAGGTTTCCCCAATCTATCATTAAATCATAAGTTTGGTAGTTATGTTCATCATGTCCTACTGATCGGAAAAACCGGCACCATTGTTGCTTCAGTTCTGGAACATATGCACCCAGACGAGGGCAGTGGTTAGTGTCATGCAGGCCAACTATGTGACAATCATCACACCAAAATGTTTGTCCACTTGGTCCCATAGTCTGCCTAGGACGCAACGGAATGGGTCCCCCAGCCTCTAGGTAGTTTGTCAGCAGTTGGCATTGATCCTTGGTATGGCCTGATACCCTGCATCATATGCACCATACATTTGGGCTAGCTGCTTTCTCTCGATCCTTTCGCAGGTTCTGGATTTCCATGTGCATCGCCTCCAGCTACCCTTGGATTTGTTGTACTCCCAACTGGGTATAATCTCTTGGCGTGACTTCTAACTTCATAGCAATCTACAAAGCTTTTTCCTGTGATTAAATGGCTTGATGACCCATAGGTACGCACAGGTGGGGCAGTAACATAGCGATGAACCATTCCTTTTGCTGTCTGTCATCATACAAAAATTCCCCTTCTCTGATCACCTTCTTTAGCCACTAGTCAGCCTCCCATACAGACTCAGAGAGCCCTTGCTTGAAATATTTTAGGTCATTCACTATCTTAGAGTAGGACTTAGGCTTTTGAAACTGCTATTGTAGGGAATTTTTAACCTCTTGAATGGTCGCATTCACATGCTGATTTACGTATCCCATATACCAATCCAGGGCTCTTCCTTCGAAGGAAAGAAATAGTTGCGCCCTCTTTACAGCATTGCTGGCCACATTCTGCGCAGTCCATAATGACTCTGTGACAAACCATAATCAGTCCATATCTTCATCCCCTACACCCCTAAAGGTGGGTGGCTTCATGTACGCGACCAAATCTACTTCTGGGGGTGGTGGCAGAGGAGGAGGTGTGGGTGAGTTCTTACCCTTATGCGGATTTGAAGGTGGTGTCATAGGAGGGTTATTTCCTTCGTGCACAACCAGTGATCTTAATGGGTTGTAAATGGATCTGTCCCCTTCTTGATTGAATCTGTAGTACTTGCTGCTTTGGGTTGTACCCTCGCTCTGATCAGAGCTCATTCACTCCATATGGCTCCACAAAATTCTTTTTTCGCACAACAATATCTTAATCAGTAATGCAAAAATCTTCAAAGACTTACCCCAAAATCCCTTGAAGAACCTCCGCTCCGCTTCTGAGTAGGATACAAATTGATAGACTGCAAATTCAGTCACAAATCCACCTATCACACTATCCACCTGTGCTGATCTACCATACGAGTGATGGTGTTATCGGTCCTTTCTAACTGCTGGGTCAACTCTGGAGTCCACTGCGTGACCCTTTCGTCCTTCCAACATGTCTAGAAATCTACAAGCCTTGTGAGCCACTCCTGAAGCTCGGTTGAAAATGTCACAAAGAAAATTTCATAGGCCTCTGTGAAAATGTAATTATTCTTCCACTCCTCTATTGTCAACTTTGCGCTGCAATTTTCTTTTACTGCAAATTCCCGAACCTATTTTTCAAACCACTCTTCAATTTCCTCTTCTCGTGTCTCAATGTTCGCATTACCCGATCTCTCTAAAATTCTCTCATTCCAAAACAACCATTTGTTGGCTCGAGGGGTCTTGACCCAGGTTCAGAGGTTAAGGTTTGCCAACAAACCCCTATACTACTGGCCCTTTCAGCATTGACCTACTTGCGCAGGCCAAAGTCTCACCCAAAGCAGTATGGGAGGGTGTTGGAACCAGGTTTCCGCACCCTAAGAGAGAGTAGGTAAGTCAAGTAGATCCGAGTTCGCAATCTATCAGGTTCGCACAAAACAGGTCTATTTATAGGTTTGTTAATAGTATAATCCACAACTAATCATAACAGAGCTATTACCATGCACATATATAGTTAGTACCTTCGCATCCACGTGCATATCAGTTATCAGTACATATCATCATAAACACATCAATAACAGATTACAGATACACTTCATACCATAACACTGACAGACTGGCAGCATAAACAAATAACACAATTGTATTCGTAGCTCCAACATATCCCAAAGTTTCGCATCAGTAGTAAAACATCAGATCAGATAACACAAAGATACTTTAACTATATCCGCATATATTAGCATCCAAAAACCTAGTTACAATCCAAACACAACCTACGCACACAGCCAACAAGGTATACACACAGCAGGACTGAGGATCTACGTGCACACAGCCAGCAGGAGTCCTTACCCAAACGACTCAACATAGATCTAACAATTCACACTTAGCATCAGACTTAATTCTTGCCTACCTTAAGACTCAAAATGTTCATCTATTTATAACGACTTAGCCTACGCTTTCCTGTGGTCCGCAAACCGTGGTTTACGGACTCTAGGTCTACCCTTGACCCATTACAATGCATTCGGGGCTTTGACCCACCCCAAAACCCCTGCGCTAGACTAATTAATATAAAAAATATACAAAATTGTACAAAATTCGCAGCTTTAGGGGACCTTGTTCCAACATTGAGTAATTTTTTATTTGCAACATCATGGTAGTTCAATGTGCACCTAATTTGAATTCCTATTACTTAGGATGAACAATATTTCATTCATTTCATTAGCTTTCTTGTTACACTCATCTATGGAATTGATCTCAGCCACTTAATATTAATATCCAAAACTTACCCTTGATCTTGCCTATCCATGGACAATCCAAGAGGGATTCCTTTATATGCTTATTGTCTTGGAATATGCATAGATATTTGAAGTGCATGATATCATATAGAATTTAGGGACACCCTCCTCTGAATGGAAAGGCACCAGTTCAAATGAGAGGCTTTCCAACTGTGACAATATTTTATTTTCTTATGGTTATTAGGCCAATCTCCTTTTGCAGATTTGAGGATAACCCCACCATAACATTTGTACTTATGACTATCTTTGACAAATAGAATATTCAAAAGTATATTGTCTATTTATGATGCATTCCCCATGACATGTTTGTGTTAATGAGTTTATATATGCCTAATATTCCATGCTTATTACTTAATGGACAAGTCAAGCTACATATACGAAACTCCTTACCTTTAAGTTCATCAAGAAATCGGTAATTAGCCCTCCCTTCATAGTGAATCAAACATCATAATGCATGAATTAACAAGATAAAACCCCATCAACAATGTTAAAAGGTAAAAATAATTAAACCCTAACAGGTGCTCGAGATAGTTGAGACAACCAACATCCAAAACAAAAGTGGAAATTCATAGATCTCGATAGTGTTTAGGTTTGCACATTACAATTGTCTCATCAACCATTGTGTTAAATCTATAAAACTGAGGAAACACTCAGAGAGAGACATTATCGTGGACATGTTAATTACCTAAGGGGATCTTACATTCCTTGGGGGTGCTAATGTATACTCCCAAGCAATGGAGTAAATGGGAAAGCACGAGGTTACGTTTGACACTTGAGAGTCACCAACTCAAAAAATAATATCAATATAATACTTTCATTGGCATGGCCACATTAAAGTTTCCCCTGCCTACTAAGTATTTTTCAATTACCTTAAGGGCTCAAAGAACTATACAACCACAAGAGGAAATACTATAAGTCCTAATAAAATTCCACCATCTCACATAAGTTATACAAAAGAAACAATAAAAACAAATAAAGAAGAAGTTACCAAATTAATGGATTCTCTAGACTCTAATGGCCTACTATATATTGATTCTACAAATATTTGTGTCTAACCTTACATGATAGAACACTATTATATCATTTTCTAAAGACTTATTACCATAATTGGATTCCTACAACAAAATGTACATATAAATGTCTTGTCTTATATGCATAGGTGCATTAGTGTTGTCTAATTTAATGTGTAAAAAAAACAACCCCTTGGTTCCTCTAAGAAAATGAAAAATGTACATGAATGCATAACAACAAACAAAACTTTGTTATAATCCAACATAAATTAATTTGGGACTCTTTCATATATGCATTTATCATTCTGATGAAGAAGGCTAAATGGGATGTATTTACATGAGAAATCTAATGTATCTCTGATTCTAGTTCTGGGATTGCATGCAACAATTAATGTTTCCTGCATCTGCATAATGTTATACATTTGGACATCCAGGTTTGCCATATGTCGATCAAGTTGACCACTTCCTTCTTGTTGTGTGTCAATTATTCTTTGTTATTTTTTTGTATCACCTATTGTCTAATTTTTCCAGCAAAATCTACTTTTCCATGACGTGATTATTTACCTCATGCGTGGTGCACATATGCTTTGCAATATTTGGACAACTACAAATTTACTCTTGCATCATAGGTGATTTTTTGTTATGTTATTAGCTGACCCTTTATCTAGGTCTGAAACTGGTGCATGTGCTGAGCTTTGTGCAAGTACAAGACGATGGTGTACGCAATGAGTATGGTGTTGACACAAATAGATGAAGTTTTAACAAAAGTAGCCATACAATTTCAAATATATAAGATATATTTCTTATTTCTAGAGTATTTGATCCTACAATAAGATTGGAAAAGTCAAACTACATGCACTAAACTCCATACCTTTAAGTTCATCTAAGATCAGTAATTAGCCCTCCCTTCATAGTGAATCCAACATAATATTGCATGGATTAAAAAGACAAAGACCCTTCAACAATGTTGAAAGTGCAACAACCTTAATTGGTGAAAATTGTTAAATCCTAAGAGATTCTCGAGAGAGTAGAGACAACCAACAACAAAAACAATAATGGAAATTCATAGATATCCATAGTGTTTAGGTCTACACATTACCACTGTCTCATCAACCATTGTGCTAAAACTCTAAAACTAAGGAAACCACTTCATCTTTTACGTTCACCCTTCCTTGTAGATGACCCTATCATTCAGTCTTTAGCGGTTGTGCTTGGTTTTGTCCCCATATTTCGTTTTCTACTTGTACAAGGTGATTTTTATAATTGGATGTTGTGAGTGTTATGGGATTTGGCTTATGTAGATCCAAATAATGCACAAAGTAATGTCATATAGAAAATTTCATTTTCTTATAGAATAGAAAAAAAATTGTGTAGATTAATGTAAAATCTTGATGGAGATTTTAAGAAATTTCAAATACAGGTGGAGATTAATTTCATATTTTCATAAATTCCTTCTTATCCGGGCAAGAAGATTTTGTTGCAATTTCCTTTGTTGTTTCTAATTCTATATTTGCATTTCCCTTGATTTCATTTGTTATACATGAAATAAATGCACAGGTTTTACAAACAAGATCATTATAACAGTTCAAAACATATATATTGAACTCAATATGTATGTAAATCAACATTAGAGCTCTTAGAGAAAATTTTCTGAAAATATGTACAAAAGCAACTAAAATATCTATTTAAAAATTCAACTGAAATATACTTTTTAATTATTCTAATTTCCAAAGATAACCATAAGTACAAATTATATGGTGGGGTTATCCTCAAATCTGTGTAAGGATATTGGCCTAATAGCCATAGACAAATCGACTATTGTCATGGTTGGAAAGCCTCTTTATTTGAACTGGCTCTTTTCCAGTCATAGGAGGGTGTCCCTAAATGTTATCTGATGCCATGCACTTCAAATATTTGTGCATATTCGTAGACAATAAACACAAAAAGGAATCCATTTTGGGTTGTTCGTGGTAGTCAAGATCAAGGGTAAGTTTTGTATATTAATCTTAAGTGGTTGATATCAATTTTATATATGGGTGTAACAATAGAGCAAATGAAATGAATGAAAGAGTGTGCATCCTAAGTAAGATGAATTTAAATTAAGTGCACATTGAACTACCATGATGCTACAAATAACAAGTTATTCAACACAACCAAGAGATTCAAAGTGCTATAACAAAGAATAATTGTATGAGATAACATATTACCTAAGATAGAATTAGACAACTACCGTAAAGATATAGTTAGATGCATACATCTATAATGTATCATATAATAACCGACTATCACGAAAAAAAGGATTATGTTGATGAATATGTGGGACAATTGGAGTATAAAAGTGTGATGTGGGTCCTAGTGTAGCAGGTCCATATGACCCATGCCCATAATAAATCCTGCATGAGGAGGCCTACAATAAATTACCTTCAACCTCAGCATAGGATACTTGAGAATAAATAAGGGTAAAATAAGCCTCATTTTCCCACATCATCACGTGATTTATTTTCTCTTTTATTGCATACCTTACTCTATCTTTATAGAAACCTTGAAGTTGTCAAGTTTTGCAACCCCCAACTTTGAATAACTATAATTTTCACATATTAAGTTAATTTTTTGTCGTAAGCCATGACCATACTTGACATATTGTTCATTGGTGGGCATAGTTTGAGAAAACAAACAAAAATGGAATCATTGAAGAGTTCTAATTTAATGAAATATTTAGTTTAATATTATAGGTAAATACTTTTATGATAGTATTTACGATACAATTAAATACTATATTAATATATTTTTATATGAAAAACTGTGTAATTTGTCATTTTGAAATGAAAAAAAGTGTATAGTGCAATAATTTGTCACTTTGAAATGACTAAAAATGCATGATGAAATAATTTGTCACTTTAAAATGAGTAAAATTGTATAACACAACATCTCTTATATCATAGATGATGCATGTAACCCTACATATAAGACTGAATGAAAACCATATTGTAGGTATGGTGGGGTTATCCTCAAATCTACATAAGGAGATTGGACTAACAACCATAGAAAAAAAAATTGTCACTGTTGGAAAGCCTCTCTATTTGAATTGATGATTTCCCAGTCATAGATGGTGTCCCTAAATTTTATCTGATGCCATGAATTTCAAATATCTGTGCATATTCCAAGAAAATCAACACATAAAGGAATCCCTCTTCGGTTTTCCATTGATAGTCAAGTTCAAGGGTAAGTTTTGGATATTAATCTTAAGTGGTTGAGATCAATCCCATATATAGGTGCAACAACAAATAAAATGAAATGAATGAAAGGGTGTGCATCCTAAGTAAGAGGAATTCAAGTTAAGTGCACATTGAACTACCATAATGTTTCAAACAAAAATTTAGTCAACACAACCAAGAGATTCAAAGAGATACAAAAAACCGTAATTGTATCAGTTAACATATTACTTAAGATAGAATTGATAACTTCCCTAAAGATAGAATTAGATGCAAACATCTATAATGTATTATATAATAACCTATTATCAAATAAAAAAGGGTTATGTTGATGAATATGTAGGACAACTGGAGTATAAAAGTGTGATGTGGGTCCTATAGAAGGAATGCCAAATAATTTAAAAATATTCTAAAAAAATATTGGAAGAACACCACAAGGACATAGAATATTTTGGGTAGAGATCAAGAAGACACTCATACCAAAAATATTTGGTAAATAAAAATAAACCATATAATGTATTATATAATAACCTATTATAAAAAAAAAAAGGATTATGTTGATGAATGTGTAGAACAACTAGAGTATAAAAGTGTGATGTGGGTCCTATAGAAGGAATACCAGATAATTTAAAAATATTCTAAAACAATATTGGAATAACACCACAAGGACATATAATATTTTGGGTAGAGATCAAGAAGACACTCATACCAACAATATTGGGTAAATAAAAATCAACCATATCACTATGTTCTTGTCCAAGATGAACGATAATGGGCCAATGAAAGTCAACCATATCACTATGCTCTAGTCCAAGAATTTGCAAAATATTTCAGTTCATTTCATATAGGTCAGCTTTAGTTCATTTTTAGTTTAACCGTTTCTCATCTAAGTCAATCTCTACTATCATATTCTTTTCAATTTTTTTGTGTAATGGTGCACTTCATGATAAATGAATGTTTGTTGCTGGTGTTTCAACTTATGAAGTCACAATATCTCTGTCATGGATATGATTTGGTGCTTACAAGCCAATTGCATCACAAACATTCATATCAATTTGCACCATGTTATGAAGATCAACAAGAAATACTTAAGTTGACTTTGTTCCATCTAATAGAAGCTTGAGAATTGGTATTTCTTTTAAACAATGAATCATAACATATTATCAGAACCAACAGATAACATGGGTATACTATGTTTTGCTGAAATTACTAACTGACACTGCATATCGACAAGGACTACTACCTCACAATTGTCCTTTTTTATAATTCTATCAAATATTTTCATTGGGCCTTAATAATTCATAGATTAACATCAATCAGGAAGGTAACTAATTTTCAAAGCTTGCTAATTGTTATTATGGTTTTAGTGTGGTTATGGGCATGGGAAGAGGAAATAATGTAAATTAGCGTGGCATACCAACATGTTATAATTAAAAATTAATAAATTATTGAGCTGATAGGTTCATTCTACAACCTAGTATGAGGGGATGTGTAAGTTTGTACATTCATTCGTGCCCCCTTAAATGTCGTTTATAATTTTAAAAAAAAAAATGAATATGTTGTAAACTATTTAGAAGTAAAAAAAATGTGTGAATCAAAGGTTTAATTCTTATACTTTTCAAAAATATTTTAACAAGAGATTTATATAAAATATTTCAAGATCTATGTTAACTAATTTATATATATAGAAAAAAAAATTATGGTTAAAGTTTTTATTTGGTCCTATATATACTCTATTTAGCATTTAAAAATACAATTTAAACAATGAAAAATAACACATTGTATTTTGCATTCTAAAAAGTTTGCAAGTGAAAAAATTTGATCCCTTTCGACTCATGTTAGATCCATAATTAAAATAAATCTATATTAGTGTTAATCCATCTCAAAATAAGTGACCTTTCATATTGCACACAAACTCGAAATTGTAATAAATCTCTCGTTCTTGACTCAATTTTCCAGTTTGAATTCACTAACCATTTGCATCCTAGTTCTCCATAAGAAGAACACCATCCTTACCTTCCATCTAAAAGCATGTTCTTCTCAAGAATTTCCTTTCTCATTATGTATTAACTAACAATTGTCAATAATGTTTGCAAATAAAAAAGGATTATACATGAATGACTCGATAAGGACATATTCGTTGCGATCGTTTTTTTTAAATGGCTCCTTATAGTTTTGTCAATTAGCGAAATAATCGTTTTAATAATATTATTTGCGTAATTTTTCAACTAATTCATAATCAATTTTTTTGGATAAATTTTAAAATTTTGTTATTTATTATTATTGTTTTTATTTATTATAAATGTTTTTATATTTTTTGTTTTTTTATTTATTACTTTTTCATTTTTAAAGAGTTAAAAAAATTTAAGTTAACTATTTAAAATTGGTTTAATGTTTAAAAAATATATTATTACTTCATTTCATATATAAAAATTGAATTTATAAATTAGAAAAAAAAGGTTTTGAGCTTGTTTGTAGAATATATTTTGTTAAAGCATTTTATGGTGTAAAAGTTAATAATTGGAAACTTTATAAAAAAAATCTAGTCATGCTAAGAGTTGGTATGGCCCAGACTAAATACAACCCCTAAATTTTTGATGACTTAAATTCCTCTAATCGCTGCTAAAAATAAATAAATAATCTTTAAATTCAAATTTTCTCTAAAATCTTATAAAAATAATTAACCTAAGATGTTATCTGCACAATCCATCACCTTAACATTACCTTAACATTAGCATTAATGTATTTCAAAATTTCAATAAAGTTATTTAAGAGTTAAAATTGGTTGCACATGGTTGTTTTTCTTGTAACACAATAAAATTTATCTCACTAATTCATATTTTTAGATTTTTCATATTTTATAACTACTTTCTAGCGAAATTCATTTACCAATCTATCACACTCTATCTTTACAATTATCATATAATTGTCTCCCTGGTAGTTATAAAACTTAACTTTTCATGTTTAGTATTTTATTGTTTTTCCAACTCCGTTTTTTGAAATCTACACGCTACTCTTTCTTAGTAACATTGATTGCAACTATCCTACAAGCATGCCTCCATCTATAATTCCAAGGTAGTTTCCCACGAAAAGAGAGGCAATAATGTGTTCTAAAAAATAAAACTATATGCGTCTTCCTACGTAGTGTAAGACACTAGCAAAGAAAGCATATGACATCGCATGAGATGTTACATAATACATGACGAGCATGCCTCCATCTATAATTCAAAGTTTCTTCCAAGGAAAACAAAGAAGAGAGCAACGATGTGTTATGAAAAGGAAAACCATATGCTTCTCTAGTATAATGAAAACACACTAGCAATGAAAATATAACCATTATATTGACACTTGGCATTACATGAGAAAATATAAACTTGCATTTTCATTTTTCTTTATATTTGTATTGGTTTATTGGTTTTTCTTTATGTTAATCTTTGAAAAATATTGGATTTTATTATGTGTATATTATAAATCTGATAGGGTTATAATGATAGATTTTAAATAATGTAAATTTAATTAAATGTTTTTTTTATGTAATTTTTTTTTAAATAGTTATTGTATAGATTTTTAATATGAAATTTAAGCTCGAGTTTTTATTAAAGTATGATTAGAGATATGTAAGTTATGGATACGTATTCGTATGATGAATAGAGCTAACATGGTCTAAGTTTATGCTATATAAACATATAAAGTTGAATAATATAATAACCCAAGATGGTTGTGAAGAGCACATGCAGAGGGATATGAACCTACAAAAGGGGAAGATATAAAAAATATAAATGAGAGTAGAATCATTCATTTTCAGTTCTCATCTAGAGAACTCACATCTTTTATATCACATGTCTTAAATGAAGCTCATTTATTATCTTTGTCTAAGAAACCCTATTATAAATGCAAGAACAGGTCATGAAGAAAATTTACACTAACATAAATAAGATGTATGGGAAACTTGTAAGGGGAAGTAAAGTCATATTGGGGAAATGTGAAATTCCTTGATTCAATTCTCCTCCCTCATGGGAATTCACTCATTCTTTGATTAACATTTTCTCAATCATTCTTCCAACTCCCATGCTATGTTCTCCATAGTGTTTCCACATTCTCAAATTTCAAAACTACCAAAACCAACACTATGAAGAGTGATGAAGAATGAAATGTGGACTTTTTAAGGTAAAATGGTTCTTATAGGTGTGCATAAAGGCTAAGTTTAGATCAGGAAGGCATTACCCACTTGATATTGTTACTCATTGAATTTATTAACACTAAATTATTATTCCACTAGGATATCCAAAAAGGAAAGAAACAATTCAACTCTTTCTTTCTTCTTGTATTATTGAGGGACTATTTAGCAAATACAAAAAACACATTCCCTCATGTTATGTATGGAAGTGGAAGAATATTTTCAGGATTTATTAATGGCTATTTGAGGTGTAAAAAATGTCCCATGGTAATTATATTAGTTGAGTCATGGGAGAAATGAGTTGGGTTGAGTAAGATATAAGCCTAGGGTTGGTTTTTTGTCTTGGAGGTCTCAAAAATTGGCTTGGGGTTTCCTATGTGATCTAGTGGATCAAATTTATGCTCAAAATCCAAATTTATCATAATGGAACGAAACCAGTGTGCGTACGTAGATCTCGTCATTATGAATCCAATGCAACTAGTAAAAACTGAATTTGTATGCTCTTGCAATCATGATCTGTTCATTTGGGTAAACACCAAAAAAAATTGTTTTTGGATGTACAGGGTTGCCCAATCGGCAGTCCATACTACTGACTGGACCCTGACTGTGCATGGTTGACTTGTGTTTTTTAGCATATAGCAGTGCGCCACTTTTCACATTCATATTGGTTTTAATTTTGTGTGTTTCTATTGGTTGTTGGTCGGACCAATTAGGGAACTCCACAAGGGCCAACCAAAGGTCGCCTAATTGCGCCTTGGTGGCCAACCAAAATTTATGTTATAAGGTCGAAAGCACATCGAACGGAATTGAACACAAAACCTATGAGCAGTAAGATCGACGTCCAACCAATGCGCCACATGGTATTTCTTAATATATATAGTTCAAAAAATTAATATAAAGTGTATGGAGGGCGGGATCAGGGGCCAGGGCTTAGCTTGGTGCGCGAATTTTAATTAAAATATTCGGTCCATAGGAAACATTGGGGAAATTAAGTATCCCGCGATTTACGCTGGCAATTGGAGAAAAAGTGGCTTTGTTAGTGCTTTTTGGGGTAAATTTGTAGGTCTATTTGCAGGCAATGCAAATTTGTAGGACGAATAGCTGAAGAACTTGGGAGGATCATAACTTCTTTAATTTTTATCCTTTTTGGGAGCGTAGAGAGGCTAGAGAGGGGTTTTCGAGTGCTCTGAAGTTGTTGGAGTTATTAGTACATCCATTTGAGCACTGTAATTGTATGTAAACACCATTTTTTGAGCATAATGAAAAAGGCTCAACCATTGGAAGCTAGACCACGAGATGTATGCAAAGAGGGGTGAACTCCTTCATCAATTGTTGTTGTGTGTTTTCTATTTTGGTAATATTATCTCTTTTTTACTGCAAAAAAATGATTTTAATTTTCATGTTTATGTGTTTAATAATTTGACAAAAAGAGGCTTAAAACCCTAATTTAATCACTTGCAAAAATTACATAATCTTCAAGCACCTTCACATACTGTAGTTCAGTTTGGTATAAGAGCTTATGCTTTATTTGTTGTTGTGAGGGTTTATTGTTTGCAAGTGTATGTGATGCTTACAAGGTTGAAGCTCAAGAGAGGAGGAGGAAATCTTGTGTTATTCACTTGACCTCTTAGACGAGGTAGAACACAATAAATACGAAACGAAATAGCTGAGACAAATAGATATCACCAGAAAATAGACAAACGACTGAGATATTTCATTATCCAGAAACAAAATACAATGCTCACTTGCCTCTTCGAGGGGGCAACATCCAACAAAGAAGAGCTAAATTACCACACAATGCCATCTTTATTCCTTCTATATAATGCTATTTATAGCCTAATGACATCCAAAACCCTAACTACTAGTGGTACATGACATAATCATGGGTTAACATTCTTATTTATTAACTAAGGCCCGTTTATAACTAATTGTGGTCCCTTTTCTAGAATCTGGGTCGACCACTTACAAGTATTATTAATTTGGACAACCGTTTATAGGCTTTATTGACTCAACCAACTAACTATGACTCAGACAAGGCCCTTATGAGATTTTTACATAAATAAAGGGGTTAGGTTTGGAATCTAACAACTTGTGGTTGCAAGTCCACAAATTAGATCAAGGACAAGGAGAGAAAGTTTTCCATAATATCCACCACAAAATTTACCGGAGCTTCAAAAAGCATGTCACAAGAAGGAGAGCCTTATAATATGTCAGAGGATAAAAAATCCTTTAGAAAGCCATTCTTTGATATGACAAAAATGGTGAAATTTCTCTATGAGGAGAGAATCATAAGGTTGCAAGGTGAGAGCTCCAATCCTCTAAAGGGAGATAAGTCTTCAAAAGGAGATGGAGGAGATGGGGACATGCCTCCAAAATGGAATGGTGACAAACCACCTTTGACACCACCATTCGCTTCACCTCCATCCTCACCACAATCTTCACCATCATCTTGTTCTACAACAAGCCCTTCACAAACACCCCCACATTCTCCAAAAGGTCATGGTAAAAATCCATTTTTTAAGCTTGACTTAAAGTTTAATATTCCTATGTATGATGGAGAGGTAGATGTTGAAATATTAGACAATTGGGTACGTCAGCTTGAATTTTATTGCATGATACAAAGAATCAAGGGTGATGACACCAAGATTCAGCTTGCTTCACTAATATTGGAAGGGGAAACTCTTATTTGGTGGGAAGCCAATGTTGAAGCCCAACAAGAAATTGCAGCACCTACACTAGTGTGGGACTAGGAGGTCCAAGCAGCACCTACAATAGTGTGGGACCACAAGTCTTAGCAACACCTACACTGGTGTGGGCTAAATTTGGTGCATGTCTATTTTAATTATCCCTTAATTAATATGGACAATAAAATGTAATCTAATCTCAAAATCATTTGTAATATTTAACTGAGTGTGATTAACTCAGTTAGCTCATGAATTTCGAGTTGAGGGTAGTTGGTGAGGCATGCAAAGTAATTCTAGTTGTAACAGAGTTCAAAGTGCAGTGGTGCATTAGTTAATGCATGTTGTAATTAGTTTAACTTAGTTAAGTGAGTTAAAGTCAGTTGTGCTAGTTGTAATTGTTTATTGCACTAGTGAAAGATCAAGTGAATTAAATATTATTTAATTCACAATCAGTGATCTAACATGAAAATGATGATTTGCTATTATTAGTTGCATGCATGTCAGTTCCAGTGGAGACCCAGTTGAGATCTAGGTGAAAGATGTTAACTATCAGTTGTAAGATTATTGGGTTGCACCCATGCAACCAAAACTCATTGGATTTCCCATGATCCTTGCACAGTCAAGGAAGGCCAAAATTCCTAAAGAATAGGGATTGCATTCATCAGGGATTGTGCAAGCAAGGCAGGTTTTTTAGAGGCCGAGAGTTGGCTAAGTGTTGATCAATTTTGTCCAGGACAATGTGAGACAATTAGTTGAGTACAGGAGGCTCTTATGAGAAGATTTGTATTGTAATTGTTTCATGTATCCATGATGAATATACAATAGAAGATAGTGGGGTTTTGAGAAGAAATATTTCCCTGGGAAATTATTTGTGTTGTGGTTTGATTGATTCTTCTTTGCTTCATGTGATTGGCGATTGTGTTTAATTTCCGCAATTGATTTGTAGAATCGATTTAGTGTCCAACTTTAGTACATTTTTAGATCGGATTTAATCCATGATATACATATTTTTTGTATAATTTATACATGGTATCAGAGCACAAGAAATCACAATAGTGGAGGAGTTGAGTTTGTGACTGAATAGAATTCGAATTTGCAAAAGACTTTCTTGGTGCTACAGGTGATTCAGGATCGAAATGGATTTCAATGGCTTGAGATTGGAGTATGCACTCGAGGGCAACTCTAACTATATTTCTTGGAAAGATAGGATGGAGGCATTACTTGAACACAATGGCTTGAAGGAATTCATTGACAATGATGTTCCTAAACCCGCTATGGTAGATGTTGCAAATCTTGATGCATGGAAAAATAAAGTGGTAAAGGCGAGGAGGATCTTACTGAAGGGAGTACGAGACAACATTGTCTCAAGTATCCATGGAAAAGTGACACCATATGCTATTTGGAAAGCTTTGAAATATCTATTTTAGAGCAGCAATGACCATAAGAAATTGGCACTGAAAGATAAACTCAGGAATATCAAGATGGAGAAAGGCGACTCCATGCCAAAATATTTAACAAAGTTTGTCCAATGTCGGCATTATTGTCCCTGATGATGATTTTGTGAGCCTATCTCTTCTAATACTTCCCAAAAGTTGGAATAGTTATCAGGACTCTGTCAATGGAAGGAAAACACTGCCAAATTGGGAACGACTTAGGTCAGATTTGGTGTAAGAGGATTTCAAACGGAATACCAGTGATGGATAATCATCTAAGAATGAATATGAAGAAAATTTTGATTTGGCTGCCAAGGTGAATAAGGGGAAATGAAATAAATTCCATTCCAAATCCGAGTCCGGTAAAGATGGCAAGAAGCACGACATGTCCAGAGTGAAGTGTTTTCACTGTCACGAGCATGGGCATTATGCCACTAATTTTCAACAAAAGAAGAAGAACAAGAAGGCTTTAGGATCTGCAGCTGGTGAGGATTTGGCCTCTGTTGTGCAGTAAAATCCCCTCTGTGGATAGAGATGATCCCTCTAGCCCTAGGGTGGGTCTAGAAACAAGGGAACATGCTGGTTTCTAAATTCCTAGTTCATAAACAAAATGCGGATTGGAATAGATGTCCTACTTCAATCCAACGCTCTTGATGTAGTACGTTGAAACGATCCCTCAATATTTGTTTTCCAAGCCTTGTGCTCCGTTGGTAGCGATATTCATACACCTGCACAAAGATCAAGTAAACACTAAAAGAACATGCGCGTACATATTCATCTATGACTCTCCAACTAGTCAAGGAGAGTCAGAAACTTTGAACATTAACACAAACAAAGCTGGAACCATAAATCAGTCATGTCATATTAATATATATAAAAGGGAGTTTACAACCTGCGCCTTAACATTGTAGACCACCTTTTATGGGTTCAGTCGGGCACATCTCAAAGCATTCGTTTGTCGATTCAGCTCAAAGAGGCAGAAGGCTCAAACTCTCCCTCACAACTATGGACTATTCTCTGCTATAAGATCCTAGTCTATTCTAGCTATATCTGGCTCGCTAGCAAAATGAATAGGATGAAGAGGGATTTATAGGAGTGGAGGAAGAGCTTTTGGATCCACTTATGGTGGAGGAAAGGACTATCCCTTTGGGAAGTTGCATTTTTGTAGGAACTAGAGGGCCAAAGGGAGAAACTCGACCTCATCGAGTCGAACAAACATCCATGAATCCGCTCACAAAGCTGTTAGATCTTAGAAGCTTCGTTTCCATATTAAAAAACCTTCCAAAAGTATCTCGGCGCAGGGGATCTTCACAGACATAGCGACCATGGTGCGGGGCCTAGTGTAAATCTGGCCATCGGCGCGAGAACAAAACTACACAACAGCGCCGACCCAAAAGTACATGTTTTTAAGGGTCTACTTCAGGAATGGTCCACAAAGATTTTGTTCCTGACATGTTAAGGGATGCAATGACATTCATTGTGATGTGTGACAGTACACATGGGTCACTATAATGGTCCTCGAGTATTCAGAATAGGGAATGCAAGGACGATGAAAAAATGATGTGTAACAGATGCCCCCTAAAGCATGAAGTCTGAGAGAGAGGGAGGGGTGAAATTCTTTATGAGAACATGCCCAAACTAAAACGCCACTGTCGAAGGACCTACAAGATCAAGTATGACTAATATCTCTGATACATGAGTACGTGGTATGGGCGCAACCATACATAATAGAGAACGTGTAATAAGATCCCTGGTATGGACACATCCATCCAAAAAAAAGGATCATAAAGGAGACTCAGGTATGGTCGCAGCCATCTGATCGTAAAGTCACCTAATTACTAGCCAATGATGGAAGTTGTTAACAAGTGCGAGAGAGACCACCAATGATGACAATAGTTCTCAAGGTACTGCTAGTACAATCCATGGAATGTGAACAATGATATGGATTTGAACATCCATTAAATCAATCGATCGAAGGCTAATGATGAGAACCTGTCATCGAATGCGAATAAATTTTCATTGGGGCATGCAAGCTCTAAGGTACTATAAGGGAGTATCTTAATCAACTTCCTGGATAATGAGATGAAGTTGACATGAAGTGATCGGTCAAAGGAGGGCCATATTGTTTCCCACATCATTAACATGAGACAGAGGAACAAGATGATAGTGAATCAAGACTAAACAAAGGATCAAGGGTTGAGGAACTTCTTGAACATATTAGCGACACGATTCCAATTTGGCAGATGCAGACATCAAGGGATCTGAGGTCATGGTGACGAGGAAAAGAACAAATGAGAGGTCAAAATGAATAACCCAAACCCATGGAGGAAAAATGATGAATGTGGGATGTTCCCAACCCAACACAAACTATAGACAAGTGCCATGTTAAAGAGTGACATATTGCTGACACAACTGATATCTAGTTCCATTTTCCCCCACTATCTATGACAAGTACCCCAATTATTTTTGGAAACAAGCTTGAAGGGGATAGCATATGCTTGTCATGTAAGTTTTTCTTTTGGAAAAATCCATCCTAGTACATTTTAGAAGCCCTAGGAAGGAGGAACTTGGTAACATCATGGCGACGACTTCCAATGTCATTTAGACTTAACGAGTTTAACAAAGGGAAAACTCGGTGTCTTTTCATGTTTAGAGAGTTTTAAAAGAGGCAGAAAAGAAAAATCTAGAAGGTCCCTTTTCTTAGGCTGTCTCTGAGATCCAAAAATGTAGAAAACAATATCTAATAGAACCTCTTAGCCATGTTTGACTAAGGTATTCCTTTTTCATAAATAATTTGTCCTAGCCCGAAAAAGGGGTAAACGAACGTATACTAGGAAGATGGCATTTTGCAGCCTTTAGCGAGTTCAAAACGACAAGAGTCTCAACAATATTTTCAATTTTTGAGAGTTAGAAAAGAGTTGAAAGATGACTCTAGGGGGTGAATTTTTTTGTGTTTTTACCGAGTCCGAAAAATTAATAAAACACAACTTGTTTCCTCATCATTTCCAGTTTTTAGGACCTGTTGTTGCATAAGAAACAAACGTAAAACCCATTTTTGAGAAAAAATAATAAAAAATAATTGAAAAAGGTATCCAAAAACCTGATTAGGGTTAGAAAAGGCTATAAAAAACCTCAAATAGTAAAAGCAATTCACTTTTACCTTTTCACCTTCTTGTGATCATTTTTACCGGTTTTTACTGTGAATTTAGGGAGCTGACTGTAGGAAATCTAGGGGGACATTGACGAATCCGCTTCTTCCAGGTAAGATCCATGAACTTCTCCCGCAATTTTATCCATTTTTTATATGCTTTCATGTTTAAATTAATTTTGTGGAGGAGTTTGAAAAAATCATGGCCGCGTCAGTCGGTGCCAATTCCGAGCACAGAGTCACGCTGACCTCCATGGTTTTTGTACGGGAAAGGCACTTCTCGGCGCAGCTGTTTGAAAAACAACAGTGCCAAGTGCCATGCCCGAAAATTTGTAAATTTTTCTCCAAAAACGCTTGGCCAAATGTCTCAATTTTTAACCATATGGCTAATGGAATCTCTGAATCAGCAGTTACAATGGTAATAGAGTGGAAAGAGTGGGAGTATGGGGCAGAGGATAAACATGCCATGGAGAATGATGCAGGCATGGATTCCTTGAGGAATTGTGGGCTCCTTAAATTCTTCATGACCCCATGTCTGAGATCTCAACTGGAGATACTACAATACTTGATTAGTGTATGGGACATTGAACAAGAAAAATTCATCATTCATGACCAGGAATTAGAGATAGAAGTCTCTGATATCTACTTCTTGACAGGATTGTCATGGAGGGGAGAGCGAGCACTAATAATAGGTACTCGGATCCTTGGAGAGAGCGGACGGGTAGCCACATAATTAAATTGTAGTGGGGAGGACACCACCGATACATAAGGACCATTAAGGGATGACAGTAGACTAGATTTCATGTTGGGATTGATGAATGAAATTTTATCAACGATCATAATCCGACCTTCATGCGGGAAACAGATCACATGAAAAAGGGAAGAGACAAGCGCTCCCATGACATAAGTATAGTTGCGCCCTAGGAGCAAGTTAAAATCCAAAGGGCCTTGAATTAATATCGTGTCTATATAGACAATATTACCTCCCAAAGTAACATGAAACTTTGGAAGGATCCCCAACGATTGACTCCTTCCTCTGTCAAAGGCCAACAGATTCTAGGTAACGGGCACAAGCTGCGGGGAACCGAAAGCTTGTCAGGTAGTGGAGGACATAATACTAACAGATTCACCTTCATCTATAATCATGCTTGGTATGGCCACATTATATGTATAAATTTTAATACAATTATGTATTTACTGGATTATCCTAATCTAACAATTATATGCCACTGTTAAATATAGAATCCTTCTACTAAAATATTTACGGAAATTTAATCGCCAATTGCAAACACATGAAGAAAGATCAATCACACATAACATAGATTTTTTTATCTGGAAATCATAAAGCTAAAAACCCCACTTATATATATTATGTATATATCATGGATCATGAAACAATCTCATACAAAACTCTAATCCAAGGGCTCTCAGTACAATATAAAATCGTCTCACATTGTCATGCAAAAATTGGCAAATACATGAGCCAATTTATTGCCTCCTGACAGCCTGCCTCCATTGTGCAATCCCTGAATGAATGAGATACTGCCTTTCCTTGACTGCACAATCCTCATTGGCATATCCAATGTGTGTTGGGTTGCATGAGTGCACCCATTAATGTCACAACTGATAGTCAAACTGTCCCTTTCACCTATCTCTCAACTTGGTCTCCACTAGATCTGACATGCATGTAGTTAACAATAGTAAATCTTCAATTGCATGTGAGATCACTCCATGTGAATTAATTTAATATTTAATTCACTGATCTCTCACTAGTGTATATTTACTTACAACTAGTTACAACTAGCACAACTGAGTTTAACTCACTTAACTGAGTTAAACTACTTTACAACTCACATAACTACACATCCAACTCTATTACAACTTCGAATCACTCAGTTACAACTAAGTCCACTTGAATGTCCCACCAACCAACCTTAGAACTCGAAATTCCTTTAGCTAACTGGTTTGCCACTTCAGTTAACTG
Source organism: Pinus albicaulis (assembly GCA_034641835.2). NCBI lineage: Eukaryota > Viridiplantae > Streptophyta > Pinopsida > Pinales > Pinaceae > Pinus > Pinus albicaulis. The sequence goes on along the minus strand of CM076570.1, from coordinate 234,241,585 downwards.
AAATCAAGTGCTTCAAGAGAATATATTGATGAACCACACTGGTTGGTTCGAAACGCGTCGACTTTGTTCATGATAATGTGATTTTTACCGAAAGATTTCTGCTTAATAGAATATATTAATATTTATTGTCCAATTATTATTAAGAGATAATAATAATCGACATGCATTCTATTTTTAGACATGCGATCTATAAATATACTTCACACATGCATTTAAAA